>OZ007595.1:24231042-24543542 GCA_963931845.1 Maratus michaelseni | reverse complement strand
TTAAATTTTATCATTTAATTTTTGTTTTATACTTCATTTCTGTTCAAAAATATAGACTCACTCCACATTTATAGTCTCCTTCGCCCGCGAACCGCCTGATCTTCGTCCGTGAACAGCCCCATTATATTTTTATGTGTGAAGATGAGACTATAAATATGGAGTGAGTCTACACTTTTGAACAGAAATGAAATATAAAATTAAAATTAATTAATTAAAATTAATTAATTAAATTGAATTAATGAATTTATATTTGAAAAAACTGTATTAACATCAATTGTCATCCAGTACAAGTTTAAAAAAATTTATTTGAACTTGATAGGATGAATAGAAAATATTTTATTAACGATTGAAAATTTGAACAAGATATATAAATATATAGAGAGTGTGAGCTAATAGTAGGAATTGAAAAAAAAGAAAGAAAGAAAGAAAAAGAAAAGTTCAAAATCTCGACAATAAAGGGCACTACTGCAGATAATTCCACAGAATAATTCCATATTGCTCACACAACGCAATATTTAGATGCAAAAACATTAGAGAATACTGCATGTACACTTTTAATACGCAAAAATAATAATGGTGCATGATGTTATTGTGATTGAAAATTGCACTAACCTCTCATATCTGATGTCATATGAAGTGATTCCAGGAATGCATTGATAAAAGTTTGTATACAATATGGAATTATTCCATGGAATTACTGCTGCAGCGCCCTCTATTGTCTTGATTTTGAGCTTTTTTCTTTTTTATTCTTTGTGTGTGTGTGTGTGTGTGTGTGTGTGTGTGTCATACGAAATCCCATACCACGTTGAATATTTATCTGCAAACCGCATGTCTCTGGGACCCATAGATTTTTTTTTTCGCGTTTTACTTTCGCACCGAACTTTTGAAACACCCGGTATATATACACCTTTGTCTATCTGACTTTCTTGTGAGTTTAAATAGCGGTAACACAGACCATCCAATCACGAAATTACACTATTAAAAAAAGACAAATGATTTTTAATCTGTAGGAAATATTATATAACCACGAAAGAAAATATACAACAACCTCTTCCGAGTTATCCACGATTCCACAAAGCGTTCGTTATCTTTAGAAATCTCTGAAACCAATAGATTTTCGAGATTTAAAGAAGTATTTATAAAAACATAGTTTCCTTTACTGCCACTGATTTTTGGAAAGGTTTCCAAGTAGTTTTATAAAGTATTTAATCTTTTTTCTTAACCTGGAATATAGGTTCGCATTCTTAAGTAAATATTTTCATGTTGAACAAACAAGTCATACAGACAAAAAATAATACAGACAAAAAAATCTATAATTAATGTGAAAGCTGCTGTCATTATTTGAAACATTGTCATATAGAAAAAAATGTGACACACTGGTCACTTTTTTTTTTTTTCTTTTTGAAACTTTTTTTAATATATTTTATCTTAATTTATTAATTTTCTCAAAGCATAAATTTTAATAGCGTTTTAAATGGAAAATACTTTTTAAATCTTAAATTGTTTGAGGTACAGTGGAACCAACACACTTAGCACAGTAAAATATGACAGGTGAAAAATAAATTGCAATATTAATAACTATTTAAAGGAAAAAGGTACTTTATTAAAAATCTTTAGTTCTATTTCTGAGTATATTAAATAGTATAGAACACAGCGGGTTGACTTTATTTGAATAAAAACATTAAAAAGAATTTTTGTGCACAGTGTCATTATATGCATAGATGTATTTAACAAAATTTTACATAACTAATTGTTTAAATAAAAAATGTTTTACATACAATACACAGAAACATTTCCATTATACACATAAACATTAACGAAATACGCAGAAACATTTCCGAAATATACAGAAACATTTCCGAAACAGGCAGAAATGTAACTAAATACTTTCGAAATATATTAAATATTTTTCCGACATATACGGAAACGTTACTCCATTTACTAGGCTATATTGCTGTCCCATTAGAAGTAGTAACGTTTCCGAATTTTTTTTACAATGTAAAGTTGATCAAGCCCTGCCTACCCGCTGGGTATTTACCCATCCCACATCGCTGATTTAGTCATATGTTGAAAAACCTGTGAAAACGAAATCTAAAATTCCTGATCTTTTTTTTTTTTTTTTTTTTTTTTTTGTAACACTAACGAACATTGTAAGTCTTTACGACTTTTCTATTTCCAAACCCCCTCCGTAACTGACACTGCCAGCAGAAGGCATGTATAGCCTCATCTCATGTATGGGGAGAATCCCACTGAATGTGGTGTGGAAAAATAAATCAAATACATCAGTCATACCTTTCGAAGAAGGTGCGAAAAACCACGCGGTAGGTGTGAAATACCTGGGGGAAAGTTGTAAATCAATAGGACCTTGGAGGAATAAAAAAGGTTCGGTAATCCTGTAAAGAATGGAATCTGAGGCAGTGGGAACAGGAGAGAGAGAAGGTGACAAGTTACATTCGATTTTAGATGTAAGGGGGAACTGAGAAAAAGAATCGATGGGTGGTCTGAAGAATGCTTAGAGAAAAATGTCGCTTGTAAATTTAGAAAATACGTAGATTAATAACGTACGTAAAACTATCAGTAAGCATTCTCCTCAACCGGTTAAAATACTTCCAGGAAAACAGAGGGAAACAGTTGATTATGGCGATGTGACATCTAAAAATGTGTCATTGTGTCTACGAAAATATACTTCATGTGAACAACAGTAAAAGCCATATGACTGCACATGTGATAATTCCCCAGATTTCTTTGTTTTATATTAAAATCATGATCATATGATTTTTTTTTTCTTTTGAGGTAGAGGGGGTAAAGAACCGATTTGTAGTCTGAAAGAGATAGTGCTTAGAGAAAAATGTCGCTTGTAAATTTCGAAAAATACGCAGATTAATAATGTATGTAAAACTATCAGTAAGCATTTTTCGCAACCGGTTAAAATACTTCCAGGAAAACAGAGGGAAACAGTTGATTATGACGATGTGACATCTAAAAATATGTCATTGTGTCTACGAAAATATCCTTTATGTGAACAACAGTAAAAGCCATATGACTGCACATGTGATAATTCCCCAGATTTCTTTGTTTTATATTAAACTCATGATTATATGATTTTTTTTTCTCTTTTGAGGGAGAGGGGGTGGGGGGTAAAGAATCGATTTGTAGTCTGAAAGAGATAATGCTTAGAGAAAAATGCCGCTTGTAAATTTCGAAAAATACGTAAGATTAATAATGTAAAATTATCGGTAAGCATTTTTCTCAACCGTTTAAGATTCTTCCAGAAAAACAGGGGGAAACAGTTGAATATTGTGATGTGACATCTAAAGATATTTCATTGTATCTACTAAAATATACTTCATGTCAACAACAGTAAAGGCCATTTAACTGCACATGTGTTAATTCTCCAGATTTCTTTGTTTTATAATAAAATCATGATTGTATGATTTTTTTTTCTTTGGGAAGTAAAGAATCGATAGGTGGTCTCAAATAGAGAAGGTTTAGAAAAAAAAATGTCGCTTGTAAATTTTGAAACATACGTAGATTAATAATGCATGTAAAATTATCATAAAGCATTCTTCTCAACCGTTTAATATTCTTCCAGAAAAACAGGGGGAAACAGTTGAATATTGTGATGTGACATGTAAAAATATTTCATTGTATCTTCATGTGAACAACAGTAAAAGTCAAATAACTGCACATGTGATAATTCTCCAGATTTTTTTGTTTTGTAATAAAATCATGATTGTATGATTTTTTTTTTTTTTTTTTTTTTTTTTGGGGGGGGGGGGGGGGGGAGTAAAGAATCGATAGGTGGTCTCAAATAGAGAAGGCTTAGAAAAAAAAATGTCGCTTGTAAATTTTGAAACATACGTAGATTAATAATGCATGTAAAATTATCAGTAAGCATTCTTCTCAACCGTTTAATATTCTTCCAGAAAAACAGGGGGAAACAGTTGAATATTGTGATATGACATGTAAAAATATTTCATTGTATCTTCATGTGAACAACAGTAAAAGTTAAAATAACTGCACATGTGATAATTCTCCAGATTTCTTTTTTTTGTAATAAAATCTGATTGTATGATTTTTTTTTTCTTTGGGAAGTAAAGAATCGATGGGTCATCTGAAATAGAGAAGGCTTAGAGAAAAATGTCGCTTGTAACTTTCTAAAAATAGATTACCGTATATACTCGTGTATAAGTCAACCCCCCCCCCCCACACACACACACACACGCCCACACACCCACACCCAATTCTTACGCAAAATTTTGAAAAAAAAATGAATTTTCGTGTACAAGTCGAACAAGTTGTAATTATTATTTTTTTTTTTTTTTTTTTTTTACGTTTTAAAACAGACTTTTTTTTAATTATTATTCAGAGTTTTAAAATTGTATAAATATGTAAAGCAGAAGAAGTTTAAACTATTTTGAAACCTATTCACATCAATTTAATGATACTTAAAAAGAAAAAATCTTTGAAAAATCTATTCAAGCCTTATTTACAAGGATAAAACAACTTCTTAGACTGTTAAAATATAGTACTTCTTTGGTATTGTAGGACTTTTAGGAGGTAAATCTAGAAGCATTCTCACGTTGAACTCTTTTTAAAAAATGGATTAAAATGTTGAAAGGAATGCCCCTGTATTGAAGAGAATTTTATCCCAAGAGAAAATGGGCGCAGAACAATCACAAGGACATTATTGAGGTTTTTTTTTTTTTTTTTTTTGTCAATCACAGGGAAATAACCGTTGTCCGCTTTTATCTCTTTTCTCACACATTTCTTTTTCACCCCAGAAAAAACAGATCTGCAGTTTAGATTAATATCAGTTAAAAAAGAATAAAATTTAAAAATTTAAAAGAAACTCAGAAGTTTTTCCAGGATTTCAGGTGTTTATTAGAGTAGCAATATATTCAATTTAAAACATTACAGGTTGCAAAATATTTAAATCTACTTAAATGTATTCTATGCCAAGTCATTTACATAACTTTGTGTTTTTTTTATTCCCTCAAAAAAAAAAAAAAAAAAAAAAAAAAAAATATATATATATATATATATATATATTAGAACCGCTTGTGCGTGTGTAAAATGTAAAAAAATCTTTTACAGACAACACACACACGCACACATATGAAAAAAAAAATCGTATTTAAATCGTATTTTAAACATTTATTTCAGACATTTAAAAATACTAAAAAAAAAAAAAAAAAAAATTACATGACACAATAAAATCAATTTTGTACACGTTTCAAGATCGGTCGAGATTGTACTGATGTTCGTTCGGAGTTTTAAACGTTTACAAAATTGTTTTTATTGTGTAATATAATTGTATGTTTGGGTTGGGTTGATTATTGACGGCCAATTATCTACACTTGGGATATAGGCCCGGGGGAGTGCCCTTCGTGGGAGTCTTTCTAAGGGAACCTAACCCGTATTTACGCATGGATAAATCCACGGCTCGAAGAAAACCACGAACGATTAGGCCGACGGGCGCGATTGGGATCGAACACAGCACCTCCCGTCTACCAACTTCGAGAGCACAACCTCTCAGCCACTGGTGGGGCTAATTGTATGTTTGTTTAGTCTTTTTAAATGTCTGAAATCTGAAATAAATTAAATATTTTTACTTTTTTATTAATTGTGATTCAGACGTAACGTATTTAGTTATTTGAAATATAGTTTTTTACATTACAACTTTGTGAATATTATTTCTGGAAGTACGTTTTAAATTGTGCAAGTTTTCCAGCAAAACTCTAATAGTGTGTATAATATCATCTACAATTCCGAAATAGGGCAGACTAAAAAAACTCGAATCATTACCATGTATAGTTATTGCTTGAAGTTATTTATTGATGTCATATTTTTTAAATTAAAGGAATTTTGTCATTGTGTGTGAAAATGCTAAAAGGTTTCTCTGCAAACCTATTATTGTTAGTGTAAACTAGTCGTTGGGGCCACCGTAATACTTACCCATCATGGTCATGCATAATATAAAATATGAAAATAAAACGTGTGTAAACTATTTATAAAATGCATTGGAATTCGAATAAAATCGTGGCTTGATGACGTCATAGTACTGAATTGCGTAAAATAAACATCCTTATAACTCAAAAAATAATAATCACATTAACTAACAGTTTACTGCGTCGGATTAAGCGTCTCATTTCAAATTAAAATATATCTTTGAATTGAAATTTGAATGAAATGCAGGGTCATGAAAAATCGAAGAGTGTGGAAATAGGATTACAAATATCTCGGCAACTCATTATCCGATTGACTTCCTTCTTTATGCAAAATTTATGTTTTTTTATTGTATTTTATAATCACTCCTTAAAATAAACAATTTCGAAAAATTTTATGTACCTTTTATCAGAACGAATATTTCGAGAGTAAAAAAAAAAAACAGTTCCGGATAATCTAGGTTACTGAAATTCAATAAGCTTCTTCCCATTATTACATACTAAGTACATACCAAATTTCAAGTCTCTATCTCAATTTGTTCGGGAGATAGAGCGTTTAGAGACACATAGACGGACGGCAATTTTTTTTTTCTAAAAATATGTTTTTCGGAATCTCCAGTGTCTAAAACGTGTAAATCCGTCTTTTTTTTTTTTTTTTTTTTCAAAACCATTACAAGACTTACCCTATATACTAGGTATGATGGGTTGATGGGTAAGTAAAATAGCTAAATAGCTTTAGAGGCGCATGTTAATAATGAGTATAGTATTTTGACCGATATAGAGATCGACCTTAGTGACAAATATGACAATGACAACATTGTTGGCGAAATAGCGATATTGGAAACAAAATTTTATCCAAACATTCATTTCGGTAAAACTCTCAAAATCTATAGTTTCTAAATCTACGAAAGTTCCAGATTATTGGTAATGGCAAGCAAGGCTTAACAAGAATTAACTTGGTTAAATAGGAATTATTATTATTATTATTATTATTATTATTCGAAAGCAGGGGAAATAGAATTGTGCTTTAGTCAGTGAGTTAGTATAATTGTGTCATTAAATAGACTTCATTTATAAATTCAACGAAATTTTTGTGCTTTTTTTATATAGTTAAATTTCTGTCGTAATGTTTTCATCTTCATTATATATTTAAAATGAAGTCTTGCACACTGGTCGTATCCTAACCCGAAATCTTCAAAACCGAATCCGCCCCAACGCAAAGTGGCAGAAAATTAATCTGTATATTTAAAGCAAAAAGCGCATTCTGTCAAATCCACACACTCTTTCCACACGAAAATCGTCTCCTTGCGCATGTTTCAACGTTTTTTTTTTAAGGCTTCTACCCCCCAGAAACAGGAAATCTGATTAAAGTTAACCCGACCCACGGTTCGGGAATTTGAGTTACCGGGTTCAATGCAGAACCCTAATTTGAAATACACAATGCATGCCAAATTTATTTGTGTATTTGTTTAGTCTTTTTAAATGTCTGAAATAAATTAAATGTTTAAACTTTTTAATAATTGTGATTCAGACGTAATAGGTATTTGAAATATTGTTTTTTCCTTTGAAAAATATTCAGGATTTTCTTTTGAAATTCGGGTAAACCCGACCGACCCGAACCCGAAAAAATAAAGTTAACCCGACCCGCGGTTCGGGTAAAGTCGATCTACCCGATCCAATGCAAGACGGTAATTTGAAATACACAATCGTATGCTAAATTTATTTGTGTGCGATTTTTATTTTCATTTTATTTTAATAAATTTTACAAAATTCAAAATGATAATTTTATTAACTCCGCCAACGGAGGTAAACCAAGATTCGAAATTGTGAAAATGCAAAATGTTTTACGGGTAGTTTCTGCGTGTTAGTGAAGTGTCGGTTTTAAATAGTTTTGCTAGTAAATTTTATAAATGGCGTAATTGGCATAATAGGCATGATTTAATGCAGGGGAAACTAGAATAAAACCGGGTACCTAACGGTTTTCCAATGTTGACAAAAGTCTAGAAGGCCGGAAAAATCGGAACACCCCACAAAAGTGTTTGGGGACATCTGGGCTATTGAAAAACCGCACCTGTTGCAGGGCCGTAACCAGCCGGCAGAGTCAGGGAGGGGGAGGGACTTTGAAATTTTTTGATGGGGCAAATGTACAGTTTGTCTTTTCCCCTTCTATTTTAAGGATATATAAATATAGACAGAAGTAGAAAGCAAGTCCCCCCTGTCATAAAACTGTTGATTATAAAACTTTAAAATTCTTAAATGTAATAAATGATGTTATTCGTATTGAAAGATTACGAAGCCTATAGAGAGAGTTCAAGAAGTTGCTAGGAGGGGCTCAGCCCACCCGGACCCCGTCTGGTTACGGCCCTGACCTGTTGCCACAGGAAAACTCTTCTTGGGAAAAGGCGTTTTCTAGGACCATCTGAAACGGCTCCGAATTTTGGTGGTAGGCTAAAACCGGGCACTAATCAGAAATTAAGTTTTTAAACTTCCAGTAACAAAAAACTTTATTGTGATAAATTTTGAATCAAACTTCAAAACATACATTTTGTAAGGTCAGTAACTTTTTTGACAGGTTTTCAAGCAATTTTTAATGTAATAATAATTAAAAAAAATAATAATAAATCTCTTTGAATCGTTATTTTTTAGTTCACAATGAAGCATTCATCTGCAACATCACTCCACAATCTAAAACTCACTTATTCACTAAATTCTTTCTGCCAGTGATACCGAAATAGAGATGAGTTCGGGTTCTTTTTAGGGTTTCGTTCATCTCACGGAACCCTATTACTCCTTCCCGCTCCGTTGTCTGTCCGTCACAGAGCCATTCTCAGAAACTATATAATTTACAGGCATTAAAATTTGTGTAGTTATAGCTAAATAGCTACTATGAAGCTCAAAATATTAAGATTTTAAAAAATTGTATTATTTTAATAAATAGAGATTTAAAAAAAAAAATTGTAACAGCCTTTTCCCATTAAATGTAAACATTCTTCGTTATAGCAGTTGCCAATAATTAAAAATCCACAATAAAATTCTTTCTACAATAATTAATTTTCTATTGAAAGATTTCCACGTGAAAAATGAAATAAAAAAGCTTCACGAATTGAAAAAAAAAAAAAAAAAAAAAAAAAAAAAAAAATCATATGACGTCATAATGCTAATAAAACGGAAATGTTCAAAGATTTCTCAATAATAGAAGGAGTATGATGAGTATGTGTATGTACAGAAATCAGATTAATATCACGTCACTAGAGAGTTAATTAATCTGAAGAAAATTAATCTGACGTCATATTGGAAGTTTAACGGACTTTTCAAATGTTTGAGAATACAAAGCGAGTATCAATATGAGTAATAGAGAATAGTAAATATGAGTTTGAGGAACGTATTGAAACACGATAAAAATCCGATTTTGGAAATATTCGCATATTTTAACATTTTGAAGGTGTACAACATGGTTTAGTTTTGAAATGTATTTTCTTTTTAAGTATCGCATTTAGTCCACATGACAGATATTATTATGACAGAGTATAATAGCGCACTTCGCCTGCTATCGGGCCTGTTCAGATACTCGAAAAAACGGAGTTTGTTATAAAGAGTACATATGTTTTTAATTATCGGGGTAAAACGTTTTCCTTAATTAATGCATTTATTTTTCTTTTAATGTTACGTGAACGACGTCACGGGTAACAGATAGTAAAATATAAAGTAACTAATCTTCCGTAATCTGTGGGCAAGGTTAGCTCCAAACATGAGCGGTTGCTAACAACAATATAGTTTAAAATCAATGTAAATACTTTTAAAGAACTGTCACAAAAATACTCACTTTCTAAAATACGCAATTTGGCAGTAGGACCTGGATTACAGAGGATTACTCAATAGGTTTAAATATCTATTTTATGTAAACTTTTTTTTTAAATTTTAAATAACGCATTTAGTTCACATGACAGATATTATTATGACAAAGTATAATAGCGGGCTTCGTCCGCTATCGGGCCGGTTCAGATATTCGAAAAAAAACGAGAAAAATAGACCGGTAAATTTTTACTTTATAATAATCATGACTTTTTTCTTCTTCTTTTTTTAAATTGTTAAATGAAATTTAATTGGATTTATTAAAGAAAGGATAAAGTGTTTTGAAAGGAATATTAAAACGAAACCCTTTTTGCGATCTTTGATCACACTTACCCACTTGTTTTCGAAGCCTGAGACCTGAGACCGACGATTTGAAATCCGAGACCGAAAAATTTGGTGTCATCAGAGCCCGAGACCGATATCGTCAAAAATTGTTAGCAGCATTTAAAAATTGTTTCAAGCTTTCAAGATTAATATTCTTATTTAAAAATAAATAGAAATAAGTATTAATCCTAAATACTGCTTCATGAAAACCATCACTGGCAAAAATCTGCAAAACTCACAATTCTGATACTTTTAAAGCATCATTGAAACAGCTATGGCAGAAAGGCATGATTTCTGTTTTCAAGCAATTCTGGAAAAGAACTTCAAACAGAAAGCGAGGATAGACAAGAGATAACCTACGACTTATTTATGGTACTGACACTGACAGAGTATACTTCCAGTCAACCCCCTTATAATTTTTTTATCTTTATTTTCACCCATTTATATTTTAATCCTAATTTTAACTTCTTTATTTTTTGCTTACTTATTAATTTAAATATTAACTTTAACTTTTATTAAATTCTTAAATGTTAAATCATTCTTTTCTTCTATAGTAGTTTTAAACTACAGTTTTACTTTACCCAATGGCTCACAATATAATAAGACAGGGCGTAATTGACAGCAACTAGGAAGCCCCGCAATACTGCTTCACTGTTCAGCAATGGCTTCAGAATCAGATAGAATATTTCTCCTTATCTCATCAATAACATTTTAATTCCTTGTCAAACTGTTTTTTAAAGAATTGTAAATTACTTTAAGAAACTTAGGCTACATTATTGTTTCTAAAATAGAAAGTGTTTTTCCCTTTCTTTCAATCTGTGAATAAATAAAATTTGCACTTTGAGCCCGAGTCGGTCTCAACTCTGATGCGGAGCATTACAGTCCTAAATTTCGGAAAGTCGTTGCTGGCCGACGCGAAGTATCAATCACCTTCAATCAAAAATTCTTCCGTTCAGCCTTTTTATAATGCCAAATATGTGAAAAAAAAAAAAAGAAAAAAAAAAAAAAAGAAAAGAAAAGAAAAAAAGAAAAAGAAAAAGAAAAAGAAAGAAAGAAAGCTCCTTTTTTTTTTTCTTTTTGTACTTTATAGTCTATTAAGTAAATTTATGTAGTAATAAAGAAAAAAAATAGTAATTTATGTCAATTTTCTTATAGAAGAGTGATATTCATATTATCTTTTTATCTAAAGATACTCGATTTTTTGAATAGCAAATAAAAATATTTAACAACGAAAATTAAATGCTTTTAAACAACCATTTTGTTTTAAAACTACTTTTCTAAATACATTCTCACACAATTCTACCAGTAATACCGAAGCATTATCGCTTTAAATCAGTGGTTCCCAACGGGGGGCGCACGCCCCACAGGGGGGCATTTTGACTTTTTTGGGGGGCAATCTGGGAATCTGGAGAAAATCAGACATCTGCTCTTTAAATACTAAAACAATTTGAAAGATTCTTTTTAAAGTTAATCAAAAGTAAAACAAAAATTTTAAAAACATTTTCAAAATAAATTTTCTGGTTTAAGATATTTTTTATTTTTATTGTTTTTAATTGATACTTGGGAAAATACAAAAGTCAAAGCGCTACCGTCAGATACATGACCAGAAGTTCGATCAACCAATTAAAACGCATTTTTTTTATAGATCTTTATTTTAGGATTTTAGGACGAATATCTGATTCTGGCTTATAGTCAGGGACAAAATTTTATTAGTTCCGGGAAAAAATTGCAAATATCTCAATTCAGAGGAAGCGGCCCCTCATTCTGTGCGTCGCATAATAGTAATATAAATACAGCAGTTATTTAAAATAAGTTTTGAAAACTGTATAATACCATTTTATATCCGTTAATTATTTCATGATTTTTTTTTTTTTTTTTTTTTTTTGTATGATGCTATATATATATATATATATATATTTTTTTTTTTTTAACCTGTTTAACCGCTACTTCCATTATATTACGAAAGTAGCTGTTTAACTTTGCAATGACTATATTGGAAATTATAATATTTCAATAAGATTTTAGTTCTTAAAAATATTTTCTATGATATTTCAATTAATAATTTTTCATTTTCTGATAAAAAAAAAAAAAATTAAACTTAAATTTATTGAGCTCGTCAGAAATTCTTAATCCACATGCATTTTCGAGTTTAAAGTTTTAAAATAAGCTTTAATACTTACCATTTCTCATCTTATAATTCATAATTTATTGTTTATATTGCTTATTAAAATTAATTTTATTCTGAGTGATGAATGGAAATTGTGATGTTTTGAAGTAATCAAGTAATCAGGTTCAGTTAATGCAACTATTCCCTTTTTTTTTTTTTTTTTTTTTTTTTTTTTTTTTTTTTTTTTTAACAGAAGGATTGTTGTGGAATATATAAGGCTCGATAACACATAGGTTAACTTCCACCTCCCACCACAATTTATAAAAAATCTAGGATTAAATAAGTTTTTTATTTTTTTTATATATATTTTTTAAGTGGTGTAAGTTTGTATAGGCCAAGGACACAGGCAAAGGAATTAAATAAATTATTTCATGTGCGTGAAAAATTTGTTCTGAATATGTGTGCAAACTATTTTGTACAGTATATTCGGCTATTGTTTTTCAAAACTGTTTCTATAGTTTTCTTTGATATTTCTCTGGTTCAAATTATTCGATAGAGTCTTCTGTTTTGTAATCTTTGTATTTTTTATCATTCAACAAGTGAATTAATCCTATTTTTATATATTTATTTAATCGTTTCTGATGTTTTCATATGATCTAGTTAACTTTAGCTTACTTCACTATATACATATAAAATTATTATTGATCATATAATTGTGTATAGTATAGAATATAATTATAAAAATATAATTTGTATTGCTGTGAAAAATCTGGAAAAAAAAGATGAATATTTAATGTTTGGTTTTATGCCGGCTAACCACGATGAATGATCCCCTTTCTGCCTTTTATGCAAAGACTGCTTTAGCAACAAATCTATGAAACGAGGTCGTCTTGAAACGAATATGAAGGCAAAACATAGTGAGTACATAAATTCATATTTAAGTAATTTTGAAACTTTAAAGGAAAAGTTTCAGAAAAGATCAACACTTAAGTCTCTATTCATTGCACAAACAGCTACAGAAAATAAATTGTACTCTTGAGACTAGTTATGAAATATCTTTACTCATTGCTAAATCTGAAAAATAAAAACACTATAGGTCAAGATTTGATTAAACCATCAATATCAATATTCCTTAAAACAATACTGGGCAAATATGACAAAGATGTGAAATCCATGCCACTTAGTAACAATACTGCTAGTAGAAGAATAGATGAAATGAGTGAGGACATTGAAGCACAACTTGTTGAAAAGCTGAAATCAAGATAATTCTCCATATACAAATGGACGAATCAACTATAAGAGACGGTGAAGCCATATTGCTTACTTAAGTACGGTACATTGATATAGGTGAACTTACTGAAGAATTGATTTTTTGTAAATAATTAGAGCCTCTGCTACTACTGCCTCTGATATTTTTAATACATTGAAAAATTACTTAAATATAAATAGTATGCCAATGACAAATAACATGCAGTTGGTGCTCCAGTTATGACGGGTAAGAGAAACTGGATGTTTAAAGCTAATGAAAGATGGGAATCCATAAATGCTACTTGTGCATTGCGTCATCCATAGAGAGAGTTTAGTATTAAAAAAAAATTTTCACCTATTCTTAATGATATATTGAAATCTGTTATAAATGGTTCAACTCCATAATATCCAACGACAAATATGAACGTCTATTGAAGCAGTTTTGTGAAGGCAAAAACGCAGACCACGTTTGTCTTTTACTTCACTCTGATGTAAGATGACTCTCAAAGGGGAATTCCTTAAAAAGATACATGGAGTTGTTTGATGTTCGTGGTGAATTTTTAAGTGAGAAGTCTGACATGAAAAAAACCTACAAACTATTGATGGAAAAGCATTTGTTAGTTATTTAGCAGATATCTTTGAAAAACTGAATACCTTTTTATAAACAATTTCAAGGAAAAAATAAAACACTTGCTGAGGCAAAAGCAAAAATATTTGGCTTTATTACATTCAGTGCGGTATGGCAGAAACATATTTCTGAGAGAAAGTTTAACCTATTTTGCTGGTTAAAAAAATTCGATATGACCGACGCCGCTATAAATGTCATTGTGGATCTTTTGAAAATATTGGCCTCTTATTTGAACGATAGATTTTCTGATTTAAAGCTAATGGATTTCTTATTATGTGTCATGCAGCCAATGTCAGTGGACTTATCATCTGATGGTTCAATACGATGCTCAGAAGAACTCTTAAAATTCAAAATGACGAGTCAGTTAAAACCTTATTCAATATAAAAGGACTGATGGCATGGCTTTGTGTTGAGACAGAATTTAAATATCCAAATGCAGGAAAATTTGCAAGAAAAATATTGTTACCATTCCCATGATCATACCTAGTTGAAAGTGGTTTTAGTGCAGCAAATGATTTACTGCTGAAGAAAAGAAATCGACTGGGCATAACTGAAAGAGGGGACTTGAGATTAAAGTTGACTAAATTAGAGCCTGATATAAAAACTCTCTTCGGCCATAATGAAGCACAAGGATCTCATTAATTTTATTCTCTTCATCTCGAGTCTATTTTGAATTTATTAGGTGTCTTTTTTTACTGACAATAATTAAAATTATAGAAGCATCATAGAAAAAGCTTCAATTAAAATTAAAGTGTTTATTTCTGTATCTCAATCTTCTATTAAATATTAAAAAAATTAATTTGCTTTTTTACATCGCTGCATATTATTACTATTATTATTGTTAACGATTTCTTCACAAATATTTTCTTTTAGTTTATGTTTCTTCTTTCGTGAATGAACTGTTTTTTTATTTAGAGCCAATTAAAGGCGTTTAGGACTTCTTTCGTGGGAATATGAGTTCACTTTTTATATAATAAGAATTATTTGTCAGAGGCAGAGGGAGGGGGGGCATCAAGGTTTTAAAGAAGATTTTGGGGGGCATGGACAAAAAAGGTTGGGAACCACTGCTTTAAATGAAGTATTTTATAAGTCATAGCACACGAAAATAATTGCCGATGCCGTTCGAAAATATATTTTAAAGAGAAAGTTTTTAAGTACTAGTCCTTTAAGTAAGTTTAATTGGTAATAATAATAAAAAAAAAGATGTCAATTTTAAGATGTCAATTTTAACACATTTTCATAAAATAATAAAATAGAAAATAATATTAAAATATTATATTTCTATTAGCTATTTCTTCTGAAAATATCCGAACAAAAATAAAAATATATTCCCTATCCCTATGAAAACGTAAGTTAAATTATCTACTTATAAAAAGTTATCGTTTTAAAACTGTTTTCTCAACTATATTCTATGTCTGTCAAAATACTCCTTGAATCCGTTCTCTTTTAGCCCACAATCAGACATTCATCTGCAATATCAGTCCACTTTAACCAAATCTAAAAATTATTCATTCGCTCAATTCTACCAGTGATGCGGAGCATTATCGCCTTAAATTTCCGGAAGTCATAGCACGCGAACATAATTGCCGATGCTGGCCGACGCGGAGCATCAATTACTTGTTATCCACTGTGAGAAAAATTCTTCCATTCAGCTTCATCCCTTTTATATCGCCAAATATGTAAAAAAAGAGCCGTTTCAAAGCCCGCCAAAGAGGGGGATAACTTTGACAAAATGGATTCGTCGTGCGAAACACTGGTGGCGCCCATTTATTCGGTGACGTCACATGTCGCGGGCTCGCACCATACTTAGCAGGGAGAAAAGAGCGAAGTTTATTCCGTCTTAGCCGGGAGGTGAAACCGTCTGTTCCTCTCTGGGCTCCCTGATAATTCTTAGTTTCGATTTCTTCATCAATACGGAGTTTTTACTCTATCGAATGCTTCCGCATTTTAAAGGATGCAAACGATTTTGAAAAATATTCTTCTCTGAGTGGAAGTAATATAAATATTTGATTATCGTCTGCGTTTTGCAGGACAGATTATTGCAATTATACTTTTTTTTTTCTTGAAGTTTTTAATAAATTATGATGGGAACTCTTAAGGCATTTTGGAATATTTTATTTGTTGTGATTGTCTGTAAATCGCTTTCCTGTGTATCGGCTGCTGGGGAACGGAAAAGAATCAGGCCCCCCCTTGTGGAAGAAGAAGGTCGGCGTAAACTTCAAAAACAAACACGTAAGTGACTTTTTCATTATTTTCGTTTCTGCTTCTGCACCACGTGTTTTTTGTATTGTTGAATTCTGAGAAACTTTTTTGATAATTCCAAAAGTGAGGTAATAAATACTCAAATCCTGCGTATGCAGGGCCCGATCAAACCAAGGTGGGGCCCATGGCATCGGGTCCGCCTTTTAGACACTGACTGTTACTTTGGGGGGCACAGACTTCACATAGGGCCTGTTTACTGAATAGGCCCGGGAAGCCCGTGCTTACCCAAAGAAATACAAAGGGGTCCCAAATTTACTTTTCAAAATAAATTTTTAGAAAAAAAATTTCAACTAGGATAAAAAATGCATTTTTTTTCTTGCGAAACTTTTATCTAAATTGTAAAGTTTGCTCTTTCTAAAATTCTGTTTACTCGAAATTTCGATGATAAAATTTCAAATTTTTGTAGCATACGAAAAATTGATTTAGTAAATAACAAAGCAATTTGTAGAGTAATAGAGGGGGCCACATGAGTAACGTCGGGCTTCCCCTACTTCTATGTCGTAGGCGGGCCCTGACTTCTCATGCATCTTCTATGCAGCACGCTGCAATATTTTTCATGCATCTATGTCTTATATAACTTTTTAATGTAATTATAATTAGACATGCCATTTTAATGCCAAAATCACCCCCCCAACTTTGTAAACTTTTTAAAATCATATGATCGGAATGTACCTTTAACTATAAACAAGTTTAACAATCTGCAAAAAAGATCGAAATTTTGAAAAAAAAAAAGAAAAAAAAATGTCATGATATTCATATTCACATCTTACTGTAATGTAACATAAAATGATGAAAATCTATTGTAGTTCTTTAAACTTGGCTTTATCTGTAGATTTGATGATCCAAGACCTGTGTCCAATATCGCCTTCCTGTACCGTCGCAAAAAAAAAAAAAAAAAAAAAAAAAAAAAATCAAATTTTTTGACACACAGTGTGTTTCTTTATATAGATATTTGTCTTGATTTTGTTTTTTTAATCTTAATGTGTTTTTTTGGCTTCGGGAATTTTTGAATCATGTTTCAATGGTTGTCCAAAGAAGAATATTGTATTAAGGAAACCTAAATTGCATCTCTGATAATTGAAAAGTATTTGTTTTATTTTGAAAAGCTTTTAGTCCATTTTATTGGTTAGATTGAAATTTAATTATAAAAACAATCATCCTTGCTATAGAGATACAAACAGCCTTGCATATATATAAAAAAATATATACACATATTTAGATAAAAATATCTCTTATTTTAATAACAACTTACTTTAAATGTATAAAATAATCATAATAATCATGTTTTCAGTGTATTGTGTAAAATATTATTGTGCGAATAATTATTTTGATTTGCATTTACAAGTAACAAATTCATAAAATATTGTTTTAAAATTTAAGAAATATTTGTTGATTTTATTAAATAAATTATTTATGCATTAAAAATACCAATTTAATTTATTAATTTTAATCGAAATATTTTCAAAATCTATAATGACTGCATCTAAAGCATTTTCAAAAATTAAGAAATGCTTTGGAAATTGAAATTTTTATTAAACTCATAATTGGTGCATAAAGGGTTAATATGCATCCAATTAACCCGTTTTAGGCCAAGCATAAAATTTTTATAAAATGTGGTATTATTTGCATTGAAATGTGCTTAAATTACATTCATTAAGACACCAAAAAAGTTTCGTGCAATGAAAAATAATATTTTCTTTAATTTGACGTTACCATTATTAATTTATTATTAATAATTTACCATTAAATTTAAATTAAAAAAATTAAGTTATCTTATGGCATTTGTTTTATTTTTATTTTATTTACAGAACTTGCAACTTTACTCCATTATAAAAACATATGATTAATCTCAAGTGGAATAATTATAAATTTTCAAAAAGTCGAATTTGTCAATAACCGTTTCAAGTAAAATACCAGCGTATTTTGAAAATTTCTCAACATAAAGTGATTACTTCAATTGAATTACTAATATTTTATAGATGTCTCCAGAATCCTTAAAAATAGCAGAAAAATAAAATTAGTGAAAAATATACGTCACAGTGTTAATAAAAATATATCTATTGAAATGGTGCGTTTACGCTCCTTTGGCCGAAAATGGGTTAAGGAAATTGACCCATCTGGCTGTATTATGATTATTTCAGAAATGAAAGCGTTTCCATGCGGAAAGTATTTTATTATTAATTATGATTATTATTAGGTATTTTAAACAATAATTACAGTATAATTTTCCACCATTTTTTTTTAAAATTATTATTAACAGGGGTCGTTGTAAGGTTTTTTTTTTTTTTTTTTTTTTAAAATCTTGTGGCCTATTTTGTGAAAAGTAAAAGTTATTTTTGTGAAATTTATTATATTTTTGGAAAAATTACATTTTGTAATGAAAAATGAAATCCAGTGACTTAAATTCGAATAAATAAAGTATCTTCTGCTAAAGGTTTCCTTTGTGATGAAATTGTTTTGTTTGAAAATTATACATTTTAAAACCTAACAAAATAAAAATAATTAGTGAAGAGTATGTTTTTATAGAATGATATTTTGTGAACTCGCCCCTATTTTATTATGAGGAAGTTTGTGAAGGGCCCTGTTTTATAAAAAAAAAAAAAAAAGAATTTTCTGAAAAGTCCTGTTTTAATATACTTCTTTTATGCTGATAGGTGTAAAACAAAAACTTTATAAACAGTAAAAAAAAAAAAAAAGTTTTATTAGACTTTGCATGTTTTGGCTCCATCGAAGCCATTCAATTTTTCACGTAATTTTCAGATTATGCACGTTATTTTTTCTATTTTTACTTGTATGTTTATTTCCATATTTGTAACTATAGGGTAACTCACTGTAATAAGGGTGCACCCGAATTCATGGCACAAACTCGCGAAAACACGTGCTCGCTGATGTTGATCCTATGGGTCTTTATTTTTCTAATATTTCGTTTGCATTTCAATATTTTTAAACGTTTTTTTTTTTTTTTTTTTTTTTTTTTTTTGCATTGGATAGCAGTGATTAATCTATATTTCCGCCGGTGATTACTTTTTTAAATTTTCTTTAGGGATTTTTTTTTTTCAAAATCAATGCCAAAAAAAAAAAAAAAAATTAAATATTGAAATGCAATCGAGATAGTAGGAAAATATGCACCATAGGATTAACATTAGCGAACGGGTGTTTTCGCGTGAGTAAAGAGGACCCTTAAGGGTTTTTTACAGGGTACTGTAACACTCATTTATTGTACATAGGAAACCAGGGTCTGAAATCCATCCATTTAGTCAAAATTACAGGGCGTCTCACTCCAATCCGAAGTCGTGTTTTCGTTCATAACTTTAACAGCAGTGAAGATACTTTAATGAACTCCTTACAATCAGGGTTGTAGTGGGTAGTTGCCCGGGTACCCACCCAGCTACCCGCCCGGGCTGGGTTTAAAAAAAAACAAGGTTTTTTTACACCATAAGGGTTGTAGTGGGTAGCTGCCCGGGTACCCGCTGGCTCAACTACCCGCCCGGGCTAAAAAAAAACCGGGTTTTTTACCACCCTGCTTACAATTCATACAATGATGAGTCTGTTGCGAATTTTGTTAAAATACCTTCACTACTGTTGAATAATGCGACTTCCGATTGGCGTGAGACACCCTGTAATTTTGACTAAATAAATGCATTTCTGACCATGATTTCCTATACAATAAATGACTGTTACGGTGTCCTTTTCCAGCCCTTAACCCCTTCGCGACGAGCGTCCTTTACAGAATTTTAATCTTTTAACACCGGTTTTTCAAAACAGAAAATTTCGCCTATTTGAATCGCAAAAATGCTTTGATTAAAGAAGGTATAGTTTTCAATGAAAAATAATTGGTGGGAATAATCGAGATTTTCTGAGCATCTTTATGCGTCACGTATACGCGTCGCTCGTCCCCAAGGGGTTAAAGTTTGTACCATGAATTCGGCATCACCCGTATTTCTTTTAATTGTTAAAAGGTGTAAAATTTCATTTTATCTTGTTTTATTAAAAGGAATTTCGTGAAGGAATCTGTTTCATCAAATGGAATTTTTTTGAAGAGTTCCTAAATAGGCCCCAAATTTTGATCCCTGGTTAAATAATACAGATTTGTAAAAGTGATTTTAAATTTACTTAAAATGAGCTACAATATACCAGTATTGTCTCAAATTGTTACTTTTTCGCATCTCATATTATTTCTGCCATCATCGTGATGAAACCTTTTAAATCGAATAACTGGTTCATTGCAAGGCCGTGTTTACAATGTTACGCTTAAAGTGAGCTACAGTATATACAGCTATTGTATTAAAGTGTTACTTTATTATTTCAATCTATTATTTTTATCATCATGATAAATAGACTAGTGATGGGCATAGCGATTATTTTGATTATTCGAATGAATCATTCGGGTATGTGCAGAAGCATATCTGTCAAACTAACTTCAAATTTTTTTTTATTCAATTACTTTCAGAAATTTTGAAAAAAAAAAAAAAAAAAAAAAAAAGAAGTTTCTTCAGAAACTTTTTTTTTTCAACAACAGTAATAAATAAGTAAAATAGTAAAACAGTAAATAAATAAGTAAATGAATTTTAAGTAAATCTTGACGTAAATTTTAAGTATGACTTGACGATGACGGCTTCCTAAGTCATGATTTTTCTTAGGTTACAAATTCTTAGATTTTTCCTCATACATGCTATTTGTTACTATGCTCTCAATTAACACAAAAAAGAACCCCCAACAACAACAAAAACAATAAATAATAATAATAAAAACCTTTACTTTATAAATATTAGATTTCTATAGGTTTTAGTTCTTAATTTTTATGATTGAGTGAGATTTTATTGATTAAGATTATTTTTTCTAACGGGATGCAAGAGTAGTTTATATTGTAAATTAAATTGTGTGTACCCCAGATTGGAATCCTGCATCGGGTCAGGTAACCCGATTTTACCAGAACCCGAACCTGAACCGACCTGCTGTTCGGTTCGGGTCGGGTCGGGTTGATGCTAATTTTTTTCGTTGCGGGTCAAGCACTTTTAGTGTTTCGGGTTCGGGCGATTTGACTCCTTCTTGTCGGGTTCGGGCCAGTTTTAGATTAGATTTTACTCTTTGTGGTCGGGTTCGGGCTGACCGGATTTTTCAAAAGAAAGTGACTGAAAGTACTGAATATTTTTCAAATGAAAAAAATATATGTATTTCAACAGTAATAAAATGTGTGTATATATGTTCATTTTTCTACAGAAAAGATAAAATTGATATTATAATCAGAGATATAATTGCAGACTGTTTTTTCATTATTGTATTGAAGTATGGATAAACTTTCTTTTATTTCGCGGTTCGCATCGGATTTGGGTTCGGGTTGAAATGTATCGTGTTCGGGTAAAGTTTCGGATTGACTTTAAGCAGAAATTTCGGGTTCGGTCGGATCCAACCCGACCGGTGCAGAACTCTACCCTAGATCACATTTTATTCTTTAACGTTAAAAAGAATTGTTGGAGTTAATTTATTATATTTATAATGTACCCTGCAGAAAATAGATGACAGATCTTTTGATACAGTGAAAACGTTTACGAAAATTTCATGTAACCTTCTAAAACTTACCCATCATTCTGGGAAACTTTTCTTTAATTCTAGAAACCTTAACGTTCTCTTTTATATCAGATGTTTTTTCAGTAAATCTCAGATATCAATGGGCTCCCGAGATTTCTGATTTGGTCTTCTTTTAATCATTTCCCAAAATAAAGGAAAGGTTTCTAGAACAATGGGTATTTCTTAAGTTTTAAAAGGCTACATTAAATTTATGCAAGTATTTCTGGTACATCAAAAAATGTTTCAATATATTTTTTTAATGCGTTGTTGAATGATCGATGTTTAAGTAAAAGCCCGTGTTTTTGCTGTACTGCAGCTATCGGAATGGTATGTTTTAAATGTTATAATGTAGTATGTTATTTAATTGTCTATAATGTTTCTGTACTAACATTATTAATTATTCCAAAGACATGTTAAATTTAAATTTTTCTTCACTTTAATAACCCTTGTATTTTTTACATAATTCAAAAAACATTGTTCAGCTTTAAAAAAAAAATATATAAAAAACAAATAAAGGAAATTAAAAAAAAAACCTTGTCACTGTTCCTGGGTAATTTTGTTTCACTGAACCTGGCAAGACTAATCCGAAGTCTATTTATTTATTTTATCTGTCTATACTAAATGTTCTTTTCTAAAAAATGTCTGTCTGTAAAATATTTTTTGAAAAAAAAAAAAAAAAAAAAATGGCATGGGGATGCGAAACGATTTGCCATCCCTGTTCTAGATTTTTCATTTTCGCGTATTTTCAATTTAACTCATTGATCTCGATATGAAAGCTTATTTTGCCAATGTAAATAGATTTTTCATTTTTGTGTATTTATCAATTCCATTGATCTCGACATGAATGTTATTTTACCAATGAAAATATATTTTTCATTTTTGTGTATTTATCAATTTAATTCATTGATCTCAACGTGAAATCTCATTTTGCCAGTGCAAATAGATTTTCCATACTTGAGTATTTATCAATTTTTAGCTCACATGCTATCAAAGCCTGTGAGCTAATGTGCCCGACAGTTCGTATGTACTACGTACGTATGTATGTACGTAACGCGATAACTCTTGATAGGTTTTGCTTCAAATTTTGTTTATAGGTTTATTGTGATAAGGCGCTTCCCTGACTAATTTTGGGAATTCATTGGTTAAGTATAAAGGGGGGGGTGATAATCCCCCTTAATTTAGATAAATGCGGGGTTTTCATGTAGAATTATCCGTTTTGCTTCAAATTTTGTATATAAGTTCATTGTGATAAGGCGCATCCTTGATTAGTTTTGGGTGGGGTGTTCATTGGTTAATTATATTGAGGGATCTAATCCCTCCCTTAATTTATTGTCGATTTGTTTCTTTTTCGATGGGCATTATTCTTTGAAATAAGAGTATAATATACAAATAGTGTGAATAGCCTGTGAGCTCAACGCCATCAGTTTTTAGCTGAGCACTTTTATTTTTATTTAATTCAGTGATCGCAACATAAAATCTTATTTTGACAATATAAATAAAACTGACATAATATACTTACGAGTATTTTTCGCGTTTTTGCCTCCCCCGCGCCCTTTTTTTTTCTCTTTCGTTCTTTTTCAGTATCAAAAATAGGGGGTGCAAAAATTACGTCTTTTACCTGTGGCTAGAGAATCTTATTGCACGTTATTTCCCCCATAAGGATTAACATTAGCAAGCGGGTGTTTTCCCCTGAGTGAAGTAGCCTCTTAACCCTTTCACGCTCAAGGGAAATATTTTTCCCTTCTACAAAAATCGTTATCGATTGTTCAATTATTATTGAATCGATATTTTTTTTACTGAATGTCAAAATAAAACGTATGTCCAAGGCCGCAAATGTGTTTCTGAACGAATAAAAAATAAAGAACTGTCAAACTTTATAGCGCCAAAACCAAAACATTCGCGGGCTGAACTAATAATATCTTGAAAGTGTTTTGGACTTGAGAAAATTAGAATACCATAACTAACTATTTATTTTAGTTTTCTGATAATTTTTATTATGTTTTTTGTATTACAAAGCAATAAATAAAATACCGATATAACAAACCCAACTCTTCGTTTATTTACTTTTATGGTCCATAGGGAAAAATATTTCCCATGAAATTATAGGAAACCTATACACCCTGCTATGTTTTTCTGGTGATATTCTCTTACTTTACACCCACAATAGCTAAAATATTGTGTTGTATTGGCATATTTAGTCTTGGACATCTTATGGTCCTGTAAGGGTTAAAGGATGCCATAAACATGGTTGTCACGAATCATATATTTGTCATAAAATTTTTTAAACGTCACTATTGCTACACAATAATCTTCGTGGTAGATTTGTACTGCACATGTTGTTGAAATATACTACGAAGATTTTTTTTTTATATTTTTTATTTAATGGTGATAAAAATTTTTAGAGCCATTTTTCCCGCGACAAACGTTCAATACACATGTGATATACTCGATATAAGTACCTGACTTCAAATTTAGAGAGAGAATACCTGAAATCGGCCCTTTATTAAATAGACTAGTTGACCCGTCCGGCGTTGCCCAGACCCGTGATAAAACCTTAAATGAACCGCAAATAAAAAATTCCGATAATTAGTGATAAAAGTGCTCGTAAGAAAACTTTAAAAAAAAAAAAGCTTTTGTTGTCCAAACCCTTTGAAATTTTTAATCGTTATAAGTATAAAGGTTTTACAGCCCTTGTAAAAATTACATCAGAAATATTGTTATCTGGTTGTAAAATAAATGTTTTCTTCCTGGGAAAAGGACCCTTTTTCAAATTGTATAGAAGGGGAACTCCCCGTCCCATTCCTGCCTTCAAAAAATGTGAAAGCGCCTCCTTCCCTTTTCAATCATCCCCTTCCCCTTGCAATCGCCAATGCCATTTTATTCACCCCTCTCTCAAACAAAGCAGGTCGAAGAATGGATGTTCCCTCCAGGAAGTGGAAATATAGAACTAAGACGAATTTAGAAGGAGTATTTACTAGTGGTAGGGTTGAGATCAATGCAGGCCAATAGGAGAGCTATTCCTTCCCCAGCGCTCTTGATTCTTCTTAATTCTATTTCCTACTTTATTCACCCTTCAAAAAAAGTTGAGGCATGCACAGTAAGGTCGAATTTGCACTGAAAAATTAAGACTTTTGCTTCTCCCTTTAATATATTAGATACTAACTCTGAGATTAATAATCGAGGAAATGGTCCAAAAACGGGCTAGGGTCTAAATATGGTCTACTTGCTGAAAGTGGGGGAAGGACGTTATTCACGGTCGTAGGAACAATTGTAACCATAAAGAATATTTGGCAATTTATCACCTGTGGCAGGCTAACGGAAAAATGCCTTAAAATTAATTTGTTAATTTATAATTAAGTTCTATAAATATTGAATTGGCTGCATTGTTATCGGAAATGCACCTGCGTACATAATTTAAGCCTATATCAGGAAGTGAGTTAAAAAATCGATTACAAAATTCCATCGTTACAAACAAAAACCAAGTCGAGTTAAATAAAAAGAATGTAAAAAGCGAGAAATTACAAACTATGAGCATGTAGAGATGAAAAGATATTTAGGTAAGACAAGTTCATTGACACCAGAAAACACTGGAAGATAAAAGAGTCCTAATAAATAAAATCTACGGCTTTCTTGATTTAGAAGGCCAACTCCTGATTAGATTTTGTCGAGAGGGTGAAAAAAAAAAATGGTGCCGCCAATTCCATAGGCAATAATTCTCTGCAATTGTGAAAAGTGGGTGAAATTTTCTACTTCTTTTCAACGAGCTTTCCTCTGTTATCAAGACTAGTATTAATAATTTAGATGTACTGAAGCTATTAAATTTTACATTGTGGAGGCCGGACAGCCTTGGGCACAATGACAGAAATAATTACTGTTGTCAAGTGAATGGCAGTTTATTTTTACTTCAATAAAAATGGAGATTTCGTGTTACGCTCGAACTAGAGAGAGTCCTTCCTGCAATGAGGTGGATTAGCTCTATATATTTTTACACCTTTTTAACACTTTCAAGCAGAGTTGAAGTGTTTATGAATTCGGTTTGTCTGTCAGTCTGCCTGTCTGTGCTCTAACTCGCTTAAGAGCCTACATCAGTCATGCGAAAAAACGCTCAAGCTAATGTTAAGTCTATGAGTACGGTTTAAGCGCGATTTCTCGCTCGCATTTTAATATTTTAAATGCTTTTTTTTTTTTGCGTAGGATATCTGAGGTCAATCTCCAACGTTGTTAGCTTTTACTTTTTCGATTTTGGTTCCAGTTATTTTATATAAGGGTACTTCCACTTTCAGAACCGGTTCCAAAATTGAAAATGCCCGCTTTAAAAAAAACTGTAACCAAAATCGAAAAAGTAAAAACTAACAACGTTGGATATTGACCTCAGCTGTAGGCTCTCCTAATGCCAACTTTTTTTTCTTTCATTCAGTATCACTGGTGTCATATGTGACCTCACTCAGATTTTTATTTTGTTACATGTAATATTATAACTAAATGATTATAAACCTTAAATTTATTCGTTTTGTTACAAAAAAACGTGTTTTAATATAAAAATCATAGAATAGCATAATAATATGAAATACCAACTTTTTTTTTCTTTCATTGAGTACCACTGGAGTCATATGTGACCCCACCAACATTTTTTTATTTTGTTATATGTAATATTATAACCTGAATGATTATAAACCTTAAATTTATTCGTTTTGTTACAAAAAACGTGTTTTAATATAAAATAATATAAAAATCATAAAATAACATAATAATATAAAATACCAACTTATTTTCTTTCATTGGGTACCACTAGGGTCATATGTGACCCCACTAAAATTTTATTTTGTTACATATAATATTATAACTAAATGATTATAAACCTTAACTTTATTCGTTTTGTTACAAAAAACTTGTTTTAATATAAAATAATATAAAAATCATAAAATAATATAATAAAATAATATAAAATACCAACTTTTTTTTTCTTTCATTGAGTACCATTAGGGTCATATGTGACGCCACTAAGATTTTTATTTTGTTATATTTAATATTATAACTAAATGATTATAAACCTTAAATTTGTTCGTTTTGTTACAAAAAACGTGTTTTTATATAAAATAATATAAAAAAAACATAACAATAACTTAATAATATAAAATACCAACTTTTTTTTCTTTCATTGGGTACCACTGGGGTCATATGTGACCCCACTAAAATTTTTATTTTGTTACATGTAATATTATAACTAAATGATTATAAACCTTAAATTTATTCGTTTTGTTACACACACACACAAAAAAAATGTGTTTTAATGTAAAATAATATAAAAATCATAAAATAACATATTAATATAAAATAATATAAAATACCAACTTTTTTTTTCTTTCATTGAGTACCACTGGGGTCATATGTGACCCCATAAGATTTTTATTTTGTTATATGTAATATTATAACTAAATGATTATAAACCTTAAATTTATTCGTTTTGTTACCAAAAAATGTGTTTTAATGAAAATAATATAAAATTTTGTGTTCAAAATTTTATCTAATATTTGTATTGGTATTTCAAAATTATATATTGTATATTATTGGTATATTCAAAATTTGTATTGGGGTCACAGGTGACCCCAGTGGTACTACAGCGGATAAATTGTAAAAAAAAAAAATAAAATTTACCCATTTTAATAATTTCCTCTATATGAGTCGAATGTTAAGCATAAAATGAACAAATTCAATTTTTCAGAATTTTAAAACTCATACATTTTTTACAGTTGTACGGTAAAGTTGCTCTAGAGTCACAAGTGACCCCATGGTAGTAGGAGGGTTAAATATAGTCGTGTTGCCATGTAATTCATCTATGTCATTGAGGTTTACCATGGCATGTTCGGTATTGAAAATGGAGTGTGCAGCATTTATAGTTCATTTACAGGAGCACTAAAAAAATTCCGTTACATTATGGTCTATGGGGGAAAATATCATTTGCAGTATATTTTAATGACGTTCGGCTATTTCAAATAAATATTGATATACATCGCTTAGGTGCACCACAAGATGCTTAGTGTAGAATAGGGTGTGCATAGCATTTATCGTTCATTTACAGAGATACACAAAAGAATTCGGTTACAGTACTGTCTATGAGCGAGCGATAATTGCTAGAAGCACGTTTTCAGTTGTGGTATATGCATTTTTAAATTTAACTATTTTTTTACATAAAACTTGGTGTATATTAGTGGTGCACAATCTTTATAAGAGGAGGGCCACTCACAAAAACGACTGGCATGTCGAGGGCCACCACCAACTCGTTCGACGAAATTCGCGACTTTTGACCGCCGGATCGACTAAATTCAAGATTTTTCCGCACCGATCGGTGAATTTCACGATTTTTACGCGCCCGATCAGCGAAATTCACGATTTTACACGCCCGATCAGTGAAATTCACGATTTTTACGCGCGCGGTCGGCGAAATTCACGATTTTTACATGCCCGGTCTGCGAAATTCACAATTTTTGCGCACCCGATCGTCGAAATTCATGATTTTTACGCGCCCGATCGACTAAATTCGTAATGTTTTTCTGCGACCTATGGACAAAATTTGCATTTTTTTTGTGCGACTATTGGCGAAATTTGCAATTTCTGGAGATGTTGGCATTTAGGGTATCCGCAAGCCACCAGTTAACCCATCGCGGGCCACAGGTTGTGCATCCCTAGTGTATACAACTTTTTAGATTATATACAAGGCTGCACAAAAGAATTCGATTACATTTCCGTTTATTGGAGGGGATTGCTGAAAGGGAATTTTCAACTGTGTTATGTGTTTCCTAACCGAACTAAATTTTAGCGTACTTTGCAGTATACATAGATTTCTTTAGATTATATATAGGGCTTCACAATTTTGTTTGTTTGTAATTGTTGAAATTGTATTTTCAAATGTGTTATGCGTTGTTTACTTAGAAATCATCTTTCACCTTATTAAACGGGGAAGTTTTCGGGGAATTACTGTATACGACTGTATACAGTCGTATACAGTAATTCCCCACACAGTAATTCCCCATACAGTAGTAAATACAGTAGTATTACTGTATTTACTACTGTAACGAAAGTTATGGTATTCTGTAACTTTTATACCAAAGCTACATGCTTTAGTATCAAAACATTCAAAAAGCTAAAATACCTTTGCTACAGTCTTATAATTCTCGCAATAGTAATTGAATATTGCTAAATTTTTATTTATTTGTTTCATTAAAATACACTGAAACATCTACTACTTCCTATTGCATTGTAATTATTTTTGTAAAAGTACCCCCGCCCTTACCACCCCCCCCCCCCCCAAAAAAAAAAAACATAGATATATTAGTCTACGGCAGAGTTCGTTGATTTAAATCAGCTTGATTTAAATCCTGATTAAAATCAACTGATTTTTAAAAAAGAAATCATTGATTAAAATCATTTTTAAAAATAAATATCATTTCAAATTTAGGCCAGTATATTTCGTAATAAATACCTATTATGTTTTGACAAAAATACATTGTAAATTTAAGGAGTGGGAGAGACTGAGAACTCAAAATCCATGCTTATTGAATTTTAATTAAATCAAATATTACACTTTAAAATAAAAATCTTAATTTAAAAATAGAGAATCTCAGCTGAAAAATGTTAAAAGATTAATGTATATATTTACCTATTTGTAAAAAAAATCTAAATCTTATGTTAATTTTTTAATACAAAAACATGGAAACTTTCTGCGACGATTTGGAAAAGGTTACAACAAATAGGCGGTATATATATATATTATATAGAACAGGATACTTGTTAACCCCTTGAGGGGCACCGGTATATAATATATACCACTTTTTAATATATAACTTTGCCACCAGTATTATTAAATAAAAATATTTAGTATTCTTTTTTGCAGATTGAGAAGGTAAAAATTCATTATTTAAATTTACTGGTGTCAAAACATCGCAAAATGTAGCATTTTCAGACCACGTGCTTGCCCTCCAAGGGGTTAAATTGCAGTTAGTGTAAGTAAGTGCTCGTATAACACAAGACAATTTGTTTTATTCATTTTATGTTTTCAAAAGTAAAAGAGAATTTACATTTTCAAATTAAATCTGTTTCTGTTGCTCCATATTTTTAACTGTATATATTTAATTGTTTATATGATTAAAATATTTCAAAATAACCAACTGAATGAGGCTTTTTTTTAAAATAAATTTAAATGAGCTTTTCTAATTGTTAATTTTAATGATTTAGTAAAGGTTATTTTACTTTAAAATGTTCAGTTTTAAAATTATATTTTGAATAAAAAAAAAACTGATTTAAATTTAAAATATCCGATTTAAATTTTAAAAAATCGGATTTTTTGATTTTTTTTTTCTTTAATTACGAATCGTGGTCTACGGGATATATTAGCGTTTTTACATGTGAGATATCTTAAATGCATTTTTCGCTCATCCCTATCAAAAACAGGATGCTAATTACACACGTAATTCAATTATATTCTCGCAAATACAGTATAACAAGTGCCTCTTTTTACCAACATTGCTTTAAATCTGTCTGAACTTGATACACCGGTGGAAGGGAGCACAAACAAAACCATATATTCCCAAAAACTGGTCACGAGCACCTACACTTATGTATTCATTTACGTCAAAGGCATCGAAAGAAGGTCACACTTACTACGAGAGCCGAAGAAAACGATGAATTAGCAATGAGTGGTAATTCATTTTCATCAACACAGTCCTCTGCAACCGAGTAGTTCCGGTGCGTAACCGTCCGTGCATGAATGAATGCGAAGATGAGCGGGATTTTTACAGGATATGTTGAGTTGAGACGAGATGATGCAAACGGGAAGATGGTGGAAGAAGATCTATCGAATAGAGGATGAATGGAGGATATGGCGCAACGGATTGATGAAGAAAAAGATGCTTCGTTCACACGGTTTAAAACTCGATTAGGATTACAGTTGTGGGTTTACGCTGTAAAATATTGCTGTTGATATTTTAATTTGAGAGAGAGGATACGGTGAATAAGGCTTTATGATTTAGCGTGTGTTTTATTTATCGCATTTCATGAGAATGGGTGATGGATGGTTCATTATCAGGGTATCAGGGATATGTGTAGGAAAAATTTAGGTCCTTTAAAGGATCTTTCACAAAAATTTTCATTTAAAAATAGAACCCTTCACAAGGGTAGGTGATGGGATGGAGCTTATTACTGTGCCGTAACCAGCGCGTGACAGAAGATGTTTTCTCCAGGTGCAGGTGTCAATATAGGATATCAGGGATATGTTTAAGAGAAATTTAGGTCCTTTAAAGGACCCTTCACAAAAATGTTCATGGTAAAACAACCCCCTTCACAAAAATTTTCATTTAAAAATAGAACCCTTCACCAAATTTTTCATCTTGAAACAGGATCCTTCATAAAATTATTTGTCTTAAAAATATATTTTTCACAAAACCTTTTCATCTTCAAACTGAACTGTTCACCAATTTAATCATTAAAAAACAAATTTGACGTGTCACAAAACAAATGAAGTCGCCGAAGAGTCGCTAGAGTCGCCATTACCTAGCATTATTAGCATACCTACCATTACCTTAAACTTTTTAAGCATAAAATAAATAAAAATCAATTTTAATTTGTGTTTAATTTTATTTAATATTATTTAATTTGAAAATAAAAACACGTAATCAAAATGTATATTTTAAAACAATGTTGATAATCAGCCCTGAATATTCGGTATTCGGCCAAATCACCAAGGCTTTACATATTTGATAAAATTGGGTACCCAGCAAAAAATTCTACTTGCCAATAAATAAAATATTTACCGCTCACCCTCCCGCCCCCGTCCTCATCATTGATTTTCAAAAAGCACAAAAGTTTTTTTTTATGAATTAATTGAGAAAAAAGAATAACAAATATAGTTTAGAATTATTAGTTACATACACTGCAAATTCCCAGCACACATTGGAAACAGATTTGGAACACCTTGATTAAAAAAATGTGCTCCAGTTATCTTAATGTGTACTGAAATGTGTTCCGAATATGCTACGTTATAAAGAAAAAGAATAACAAATATAGTTTAGAATTATTAGTTACATACACTGCAAATTCCCAGCACACATTGGAAACAGATTTGGAACACCTTGATTAAAAAAATGTGCTCCAGTTATCTTAATGTGTACTGAAATGTGTTCCGAATATGCTACGTTATAAAGAAAAAGAATAACAAATATAGTTTAGAATTATTAGTTACATACACTGCAAATTCCCAGCACACATTGGAAACAGATTTGGAACACCTTGATTAAAAAAATGTGCTCCAGTTATCTTAATGTGTACTGAAATGTGTTCCGAATATGCTACGTTATAAAGAAAAAGAATAACAAATATAGTTTAGAATTATTAGTTACATACACTGCAAATTCCCAGCACACATTGGAAACAGATTTGGAACACCTTGATTAAAAAAATGTGCTCCAGTTATCTTAATGTGTACTGAAATGTGTTCCGAATATGCTACGTTATAAAGAAAAAGAATAACAAATATAGTTTAGAATTATTAGTTACATACACTGCAAATTCCCAGCACACATTGGAAACAGATTTGGAACACCTTGATTAAAAAAATGTGCTCCAGTTATCTTAATGTGTACTGAAATGTGTTCCGAATATGCTACGTTATAAAGAAAAAGAATAACAAATATAGTTTAGAATTATTAGTTACATACACTGCAAATTCCCAGCACACATTGGAAACAGATTTGGAACACCTTGATTAAAAAAATGTGCTCCAGTTATCTTAATGTGTACTGAAATGTGTTCCGAATATGCTACGTTATAAAGAAAAAGAATAACAAATATAGTTTAGAATTATTAGTTACATACACTGCAAATTCCCAGCACACATTGGAAACAGATTTGGAACACCTTGATTAAAAAAATGTGCTCCAGTTATCTTAATGTGTACTGAAATGTGTTCCGAATATGCTACGTTATAAAGAAAAAGAATAACAAATATAGTTTAGAATTATTAGTTACATACACTGCAAATTCCCAGCACACATTGGAAACAGATTTGGAACACCTTGATTAAAAAAATGTGCTCCAGTTATCTTAATGTGTACTGAAATGTGTTCCGAATATGCTACGTTATAAAGAAAAAGAATAACAAATATAGTTTAGAATTATTAGTTACATACACTGCAAATTCCCAGCACACATTGGAAACAGATTTGGAACACCTTGATTAAAAAAATGTGCTCCTGTTATCTTAATGTGTACTGAAATGTGTTCCGAATATGCTACGTTATAAAGAAAAAGAATAACAAATATAGTTTAGAATTATTAGTTACATACACTGCAAATTCCCAGCACACATTGGAAACAGATTTGGAACACCTTGATTAAAAAAATGTGCTCCAGTTATCTTAATGTGTACTGAAATGTGTTCCGAATATGCTACGTTATAAAGAAAAAGTGTACCGAAATTGTTCTTCTGCTCAGGATATTTGTTAAATCTAAACTTGGGAACACATCTGAGAACAGATTGGGAACATATTTGGGTGAAATCATCGCTTTCAAAAAGTGCACTAGAAAGTGTGCTGAACAAAATAAATGTTGTCAGAAGTATTCCAAAAAGTGCGCTTCAAAGTGTACTAAAAAAGGTGACAAAATAAATGTTCTAAAAAGTGTTCTGAAAAGTGTATAAAGATTTGCAGTGTAGTTTGGAATTGTACTCAATTTAGAACAATAATATAAACTATGTTTTCTAATAAAATGCTGATTGCCGAATGTTTCAAAAGTCCGGATAATTAAGTGCTACAAAATCTGTATCTGATGAGGGGGGGGGGGGTCATCGATGATTTAAGGAAGCAGGAAAACAATTTCTTGCTCATTTTCCTGTCAAAGTCTGTCAAATAATTCTGATTTTATTATTTTAAAATTTGCAGATTACATAATTTTGTCACCAGTGGCGACTTTAGCGACCGCATTTGTCAAACCCTGCGAAATCACTGTATCACTGTTCGTCACATCCTTAATTTAAAACTTATTTTACAGGCACCCTCTTCTAAACTTGAACATTACCATAAAAAAAATAAAGTAAAGAGTGCCCAGTTAAACTGGTGTCATTTAAGCTCACAGGCAATTCACACTAATTGTATATTATATTCTTATTTCAAAGAGTAATGCCCCTCGAATAATAAAGAAATCGACACTAAACCTGTATACCAAATTTGAAGCAAAATCGGATAATTCTGCATGAAAAAACCATTTAGCTAAATTAAGGGGGGCGGATTATCCTCCCCTCCATTTCGCCTCTTTATACTTAACCAATAAACCCCCAAATGTAATCAGGGAAGCGCCTTATCAGAATAAATCTGTATACCAAATTTGAAGAAAATCGGATAATTCTGCATGAAAAACCCATTTATCTAAATTAAGGGGGTATTAGACCCCCGTTTCCCCCTTTTTACTTAACCAATGAACCCGCAAAACTAATCAGGGAAGCGCCTTATCAGAATGAACCTATATACAAAATTTGAAGCAAATCAGATATTTCTATCAAGAGTTACGTGCATACATACATACGTAATACGTCCATACATACATACATAAATACGGAACCTGCGGGCACAATAGCTAAAAAAAGAAAAAAAAAATTGAACCGAAAAATAAAATAAGATTAATTTTTTTTTTCAAACTTATGAACAGCAAAATAAATTTCAGTATTTAAAAGGAAAACTAATTTAATTTACATTGTAGAAAATCTGATTGAGATTAACAGTTGAATGGAGTCTTTTAAGGATATGATGTAACGGATTGATGGAAAAGATGCTTTCTTTCACACGACTGAAACTTGATTAGGATTGCAAATTACAATTGTGGCTTTACATTTCAAAAGAATGCTGTTTGATGTTTGAGAGAAAGGATAGGATGAATAGACCTTTTAGGTAGCTTTCAATACAAAAAAGTATAAAGCTACCTATTGCAGCCGTTCGGAGGAAAGCAGTTCCGGAAAATTTCGATACATTTTCACCGATCATGACCCCCAGACCCCAAAACCACCCTCCGTTCAAATGTTGATTTATATATATATATATATATATATATATCTCCATATATATATATATATATCTGATCTATGTCATACGATAACGCTCGTATTTATGAATCGATTTTGATGAAACTAATTGTGTGTATTAAGGTCACTAATGTCTCGACCGAGTTCGTTGGCCAGCTTGGTCCGCCATCTTGTTTCAAGATGGCGGCCATTTAAAGATTTAAATTAACTTAAAATCTAAAATAAATATACAAAAAATTTAAAAATTCAAATTTATTTTTTAATTACGTGTTAGGCGTTGATACAAGGATTTCAGAGCATTTTTTGATTTACCTCTATCTTAAAAAATGGCTGAGATACAGCAGTTTGAAATTCTAGGGTAGCTGACATTTTGAAACAAGAAACAAGACAGCACATTACAAAAATTTTCATTGTTGTAATCATTTTCCCAATCATACGCATAAAACTATATATTCATATCCGTTAGCGCCAAACTTGGCGACATTTGGCGAAATATCGCCAAATTTGGCGACCAAAATAAGTTTTCATAAATGAAGCCAATTTGGCTATAATAGCTCAATAATTTGGCGAATTTCTTATTCAAATTCAGTATTAACGAATCTTTTGTAAATGTTTTCTTTGCATTTTAGCTTGCTGTTTTCGTGTAACATTAGCTAAAATTTTAAAACGAAGACATAGGAAAGCTACCTTTTCCTCCCGGTACAGGCCGGAAGGACTTTTTAATTTCGCATGTGTTTTATTTATTTATCATGTATCAAGTGAAAGGTTGAAAGAAACATGATAACTAATAGGAATACACAGAATAGTGATTTTGGCCGAATACCGCATATTTGGCCCACAAACGTAAACCGATACTGAATATTCGTCTGGTAGAGTTTAAAAGTATTAAAAAGTTAAATTTTAAAACAATTTTGCATAATAGTTGACTCAAATACTTCCATTTTGCTGAGCAAGATATTTTTACAAGTAAACTTTACACTGAAAAAAAAAAAAAATATATTTTTGGCATTATCAGGGGTTTTTTTATGAAAAAATTGTGTCTTTTAAAGAACCCTTCAAATTTTTCAAAGTGCGTTTTCAGTTGTGATACGCGTTTTCAAATTTATGTAATTTTTTACATATTACTTGGTGTGTATAAATCCTATACAGGACAACACCAAAGTTGTGGGATACATTTCGGTTTATTGACGGAAATTGCTGAATAGGAATTTTAACTGTGCTACGTGTTTCCTAACTGAACTAAATTTTAGCATGCTATGTAATATATATACAAATCTATAGATCCTGTACAGGGCTGCACAAAAGGATTCGGATATTTTTCTGACTATTGATGGTAATTACGGAAATTTGGTTTTCAGATTTGTTATGCGTTTTCCAAATTGTTGACTTAGAATTCAACTTTCACCTTATTAATTATTAAGCGGTAAAGTTTTGTTAAAGTATTCTGGAAGTGTTGGAAAGTGTTTCATAATCTATGCTTGACATATGATTTTTTCAGGGTGTCTAGCCACCTGGAAAACCTGGATAAGTCAGAAAAATTTATATAGACTGGAAAAGTCAGGAAAATTTGAAAATTCTGAGAAAATGTTAGACAATTTTTAAACTTCCAAGAAAAAAATAGGGAAGTATTTCTTATAAAACTAAGGATTTGAAATTGCATCGCCATTAAAATAAAACTTTACTCTTCATAAGTACTGTAAAGAATATTTCAACCTCTCGTTCAAATCATTTTGCCTAACACTTTTCAGTCCTTCTTTGTAACTCTGTGTGATGTAACTCTTTGTGAGATTTTCAGTTCCATTTCACTGAAACTTTCTACAGATTGTTGTAGGATTGATTCGTTGTTTCACTCTGCTTTCTTAGCTTTGTTTGGGAACTGAGCATTTGTCAGCTTAATTTATTGAATATTTATTATTTATATTAAAATATGTCAAAGCAATCTGTATTTAACTGTGACTGACTGTCCCGTGCGAAGAGGGGGGCGAAGGGGTCCTTCGCCCCGGGCGCGGAAATTCAGGGGGAGCCAAATTTATACTACCAACCATGGTTTAATTTATTTATTTATTCATTTTTTGGTCATCGATCATTTTCTGGGGAGTTTCTTTTTCTCTCTTCATCATTCTTTTTTTTCTGTCTCAAAATAGCATGTACTCTCCAATAAATAAGTGCAATTTCCTCTTATGCTGTTTAGTTGTTTGCAATTTCTGAATTAAAATTAAACCTTTTAAAGTTCCAAAATAAACTCGAAATGTTTATTCAATAGAATTTATTACTGTTTCTGTACTTTATCAGTTTTGTGTTACCTGTCACAAAAGAAGGGGGGGGGGGGGGAGGATGCCAAATAAAAACTTTGTCCCTGGCGCAGTTTTCTCTTCGCAAGGTCATGGTGACTGATGTGATAAAGAATGTCATCCTGATTAGACAAAATGGATAGAACTTGATGCTAAAAGCGTGTATCTGCAAAATGTTTAGCATGTAAAATGTTCAACAACTTTATAATTGTTACAGACATTTATTTAACAAATCAGTAATTTGTGCCTCAGAATCAGTTGCGAAAGTTCTACTCTCAAATTCACTACTCTTTAGATTTTTTTGTTGTCATAACAAAATCTTGATGCCTGGATTTTTTTTTTTTTTTTTTTTTTGGTATGGAAAACCTGGAAAAGTCAGGGAAATGTCAGGGAAATTCGTTGCTGATCTGGAGTACACACTTTGTTTTTTGTTCTTGTTTAATTTTTTTTTTTTCACATTTTATATACACGGTGTTTAGAAAAAGGATAAGAAGAAAAAATTAAGAGGTGGTAGACCACACTACAAGAAACAATTTTTGTACAGGAAACCACGTTCGCAATCTACCTATTCAGTCGAAAATGCTATGTTGGTTATCACGGATTTTTCGTTCATAACTTAAAAATAATGTAGACATTTCACTTTTAACGGACTTACCTTGCTTCATTAAGAAATGTAACGATATCACGGGGAGTAATGATATCATGGAAGCGGCAGTATGAAATTTCAAACAGCGCTGAGCTTGTTGCTCCATATTTTAGAATGTAGTTGACATTACATACTGCGTCACTGGTCGAATAACTGCCTGTTAGTAAGTCTTTTGAAAATATCGTTACAATATGTTCATTACTAACACAGTTATGAAAGGAAAATTGTGCCTAAACTTGGAATAAGGCATCCTGTATTTTTGACTGAATAAGTGGTGTAAGTATACAAAAACTGTATGTTGTAGTTGTTGCTTTACCATCTCTTAACCTCTTGGGGACGAGCGACACGTATACGTGACGCATAAGATGCTCAGAATCCTCGATTTTTCCCACCAGTTATTTTTTATTGTAAGATTTGTCTTATTAAATCTTAGTATTTCTGCGATTTAATTAGGCGAAAATTTCTGTTTTGAAAAACCGGTGGTAAAAAGATTAAAAATTCTGTAAAGGACGCTCGTCGCGAATGGGTTAAAGTCTGTCCCATCTTTTCATAAGCCCTGTATACTGGAAACCCTTCCGAATAGCGGACACCTCTATTTAGCGAATACGTTTTTTTCAATCCACAACACATACATTTTGTATTGTATACTTTTACCTTCGAATAGCAGTCAAATTCCGCGGTCCCCAGGTATCCGCTATTGACAGGTTTTATAGTATTTCACTTTTCTTGTTACGTTCATCTTGTTTATAAACGTAACTTTCGGAATTTCACGCATGACTAGTGTTTTTGTATTTTCTTTTCCGGTTTATCTTAGACATTCCTGTGTTTTTTTTTTTTTTTTTCCCACGTGCGAAACAGAAGTGTTGTAGCCATTTGGCACATTGTCAAAAGTCTCCTGTCGCATTCTTTTGTCTTCGATACAGACGACGAAAACTGCTTAAGCTGTGTATCCTTTCCCGGTTTGCACCGCATCCCTTCATACTACGGCGTGTTATCTGTTTTGAATAAAAACGGATGGCGTCGCTGGGTATCATTTGCATACTAAACTTTCCTGGAACGAGGGTGCTTTTTTCCTGCAGAAGATAATTCACAATTTAAAATCTCTGCATAAGGCAGCGAAATTTTGAAAGCCTCAACGCGGGACGCATTGTTATCTGATCTAGCTTTGCCAAGTGTCCCAATTTATGTGAGACATCCTGATTAGAGTTCTGCACCGAACGCGAAATTTCTGCTTAAAGTCAACCCGAAACTCGACTCGAACCCAATACACTTCAACCCGAAACCGACCCGAAACCCAAGTGAAAGAAAATTAATCCATATTTTAATAGAAGTATGGAAAACTAGTCTACAGTTATATCTCTTATATCAATTTTATCTTTTTGTATAAAAATGAACACATATACACTCATTAGTATTCAAATATATAGTTTTTTTCATTTGTAAAATGTTCAGAACTTTTTTAATTGGGTCAATCCGAACCCGACCCGAAAATGTCAAAACCTAATGAGGGACGCATTGTTATCTGATCTAGCATTACCAAGTGTCCCCATTAGAGTCCTGCACCGAACACGAAATTTCTGTAAGTCAACCCGAACTCGACCCGAACCCAAATTGAAAGATAATTAATCCATATTTTAATACAATTATGGGCAAACAGTCTAGCATTATATTTCTAATATCAATTTTATCATTATAAAAATGAACAAACGTACACTCATTAATATTCAAAAATCTAGTTTTTTTTTTTTTTTTTTTTTTTTTTGGCATTTACAAAATATTCAGGATTTTCTTTTGAAAAATTAGGTATACCCGAAGGAGTAAAATCCTAACCCGAACTCGAAACATTTAAACTCAACCCGATCCGAACCCGATACATTTTAACACGAACTCGACCCGAAACCGAAATATTTAAACCTGAACCCGACCCAAATCCAAAATGAAAGAAAATTAATCCATATTTTAATCCAATGTTGGAAAAAAGTCTAGAATTATGTCTCTAATATCAATTTTACCATTATAAAAATGAACACATAAATAAAAATGAAGACATATACACTCTTTTTTTTTCTTTTTTTGAAAAATATTCGGGATTTTTTTATTTTTTTTTTATTGGTCAACTAGAACCCAATTCGAAAGAGTCAAAACCTATCCGGAAACCGACCCAAACCCCAAACGTTTGACGTTAAGAATTACCCACTTAGCATCAGACAACGGAAAGCAAATGTGAAATTGTACTGCTTTCCAAGACGAAGTGTAGTCGTGCTTTCAACATCACTTGCGGACACGCAATAACAACAACAAGTTGGAAATTGTATCGTGACAAATGAGGTGCTTTCGTACTATAGCTAGTTATATAAATATTCAGATCTTGATAATTTTTAATTCTGTGAAATGAATTATATCGCCTGCAGATTAATTTCTGTAATAAAATAAGTATCTCGGTCGCTTGACGATCAAACCTGGGAAGCTCCTATAACTAGAATCTTGTTATTTTCGTTCTTTTTATTACCTACATAATAAAATTTTGAATTCTTATTTGATTTTTTAGTATTATTCTTTCTATTTTCGTTCGTCTTGCTATTTTCGTTATTTTTATTACCTACGTAATAAAATTTTGAATTAAAAAAAAATAAAGAAATAAAGAAATCAAAAATTAAACAAATTTAAAAAATGATTGGACACTGCACACCTATCTAGTCACGATTATGCATGTAAAAGATTGTTAAATCCCCTTAGTTTTTCTTAGTATTATTCTTTTTATTTTCGTTCGCCTTGCTATTTCGTTTCGGCCTTGCTATTTTCGTTCTTTTTATTACCTACATAATAAAAATTTGAATACAAAAAATTAATAAAAAAAAAAAGAACTCAAAAATTAAAAAAAATTAAAAAATGATTGGACACTGCACACCTATCTAGTCACGATTATGCATGTAAAAATTGAATTACGGCAGCAGCAGCAGCATTAGTTACATTTTTTCTTAGTATTATTCTTTCTATTTTCGTTCGCCTTGCTATTTTCGTTTCGACCTTGCTATTTTCGTTCTTTTTATTACCTACATAATAAAATTTTGAATTCTTATTTGATTTCTTAATATTATTCTTTCTACTTTCGTTCGCCTTGCTATTTTCGTTTCGGCCTTGCTATTTTCGTTCTTTTTATTACCTACGTAATAAAATTTTAAATTAATAAAAATAAAGAAATAAAGACCTCAAAAATTAAACAAATTTAAAAAATGATTGGACACTGCACACCTATCTAGTCACGATTATGCATGTTAAAGATTGTTAAATCCCCTTAGTTTTTCTTAGTATTATTCTTTCTATTTTCGTTCGCCTTGCTATTTCGTTTCGGCCTTGCTATCTTCGTTCTTTTTAATATCTACATAATAAAATTTTGAATAAAAAAAAATAAATAAAAAAAGAACTCAAAACTTAAACAAATTTAAAAAAATGATTGGACACTGCACACCTATCTAGTCATAGCATCATTATGCATGTAAAAGATTGTTAAATCCCCTGTGCATAGTTTTTGATCCTATAAAAATCTTATCTAACTGAACTGAACTATCTTGACCAATTTCAAAACTAAATAGCGTTTAAAATAATTCCTCGATTTAAAACTGTCTACTTCGCAGTGTTTATGAAATATTTCTGTATTAAACTTCCGTTTTTAATGCTTTTATATGCATTTTTTTTTTTTAAATATATAAACCGAGAAAGAGTCCCGGTCACAATAAATTGAATTGTGGCAGCGGCAGCAGCGTTAGTTACTTCTTTTGTAGGATAGAGAGAAATATATCTGGAAACTGTCTGGGAAAATCAGGGACGTTTGATAATTTTCAATATCGGTAATAATTGCAAACATTACATCGCCTGTTATAATAACTAATATTATAACTATAATGATAGCTTAGTTAATAACATCTAATTAACTAGTTAATAATAACCAATAATATGTTAGCAGAACAGACAAGTGCAACAATTCAGTTTGTGGGCGATCCCTTTCTAATGCGCATATCGTATGCCGAGGAGTGCTCCAGTGATGACAGGCCTTGCACACCGCCACCCAGCAGCGGCCTCTTTTGGTGAACCCGAAAATAAAACAACTCCGTCAAAAATTAAATAAACAACAATCGCCACTACCGGTCTTCAATTAAACGACGAGAAACAAAATAAAAGTAATATAATAAAGATCATGAGGAGAGCCACCTTAATCGGGTGCGAAACAGATGGTCTCTTTTTCTCGGAGACGCACACACACACGCACGCACAGAGGATGGCTGTTGAACTTGGGAGAAGTGGCATTTATTTATGTTTGACGAAGGTCGCTGTGTTAGAGCATATTGAAAAAAGCGTATCTGGAACGACCGCGCTCAACGATGCTGGCTGGGTGTGACAGAATATTTAACAGCAATGACAGAAGTCAAATGTGTAGTCATGGACAGGGGAGCCAGGTACGGGGAAGAGAAGCGTTGAAATAAGTAAATAATATAAGTATATAAGTAATAAACTTTTCTACTAAGACAATAATTGGAGTAGTCATCTTCTCCTTTGAAATTTTCTTTACTATTATCTTCTTTCTGTTTTTTTCATAAGATTCATTTTTGTAATTCCATTCATTCCATTCAGCTAAGGTATCCGAGTTTACTATGTTCAAAGGAACACATTTTTTGCAGCAAGATGCACATTGCTTATACATACAATCTTTCGAATCTAAATTGCATACTGTCATTCCTATAAGGCTGTCAATATGATCAGTTTGTATAATTTTCAATTTTTTAAGGGTCGAAATTTTGAATTTCATATTGCTATGCAATTTACATAAACATGTATTTCGAGTGTCAATTGAGGGTGCTACCACATAAAATGGACGGTTTGCAGCAAAAGAAGCATAAGAACATCTCCCACCTTCTTCAAGAAACTTTTTATGTAAATTTTTCATTGTGTCTAATAGATATCTCTTTTTTTTTTTTTTTTTTTTCTGAATACTTTGTAATAGTTTCTTTTTTACCTGCAGTTGCTTTGCTTACATCATCTCTGAAGTAAAAATGCCTAATACTTTCATTTTTTACTGAATGCCTTTTTTGATGAATGGCTTTCCGAATTCTTGATTTTAACCCCAGAGCTTCAAAACCAATTTCTCGCATAATCCTGTATTTTTTTATCACTTTATTTGTCACAATACCTTTTAAAGAATTTCTTTTCTTTCTTTCTTCCAAATTTCTATAATGTGATGACATAGAATATGTTAGAGAATTATATTTTAGAAGTTGCCTTGAAACTTTCTGAATTTCAGGTGTTTTAACTCCTGGAAAATTTATTTTCATAAATTGTTGAGTTTTTGAATTAGGAGTCAAATTATTATCTTCCTTATTATTGGTTGTACTCTTTCTATAAATTCGTTTTCTTAATTTTTCCACTTTTTGCATCAATTTTTTATTTCCCATTTTGAGATTTATGTTATCTTTATACAGTTTTGTTCTATCACGTCTCATTTTTTTTCTTCCACTGTTTTGCTGGTTATTTTTTACTTGATCTGGAGAAAGAAGTAGTGAGTTGTCATGCTTTTTCTGTTCTCTTTTTTTTTTTTTTTTTTTTTTTTTTGCACGCCATTTTCTCCTATTTAATCTATTTTCCCTTGTAGACATATCACACTTTAGTCGTTTTGTTTTATGATATCTATCACGTACATTTTTTTTGTATTCTTCATCTTTATCTTTATTTAATTTCCTTCGTTCTCTGTAACGACGCTGTTTCTCAGCAGCTGTTAATACCATTGTCTGAAAAAAAGGGTAAAAATTTAAACGCTTTTGAGTTAATAATTCTATTAAATATAGACATAATAATGTAATTTTAATTCAAAATAAATCTCTAAATATTCCTTAAATCTGAATAATAGTAATAAAGGATTTGTTTAGGAAGAGATTGTGTCCTTTGAAAGATCCTTCACAACTTTTTTCATTTCGAAACAGGATCCTTCACAAAATTTTTCACCTTAAAACAGGACCTTTCACAAATATTTTCACAAAACTTTTTCCTCTCCAAACAGAACTTTTCACAAATTTAATCATTTAAAAGTAAAATCTGACTGTCATTTTTACATATAGAAAGAAAATATGTAGTATATTTTACATACATACATCTTCTTAAAAATGTATAAACAAGAACCTGATTATGAAGATAATTTCAAATTTACAAAATTATGACTAGATTTTTCACAAATGTAGAAAGCTGTTCATAATTTCACAAAAACAGGACACTGGGAGAAAAGTCTAGACAGATTCCTGATGATAATAATAATAAAATGCAAATTTCAGTTACATAACAGTCTATTTTTAAAAAAAAAGTCCCCTGTGTTACTTCATTGTCCCCTGTGTTACCAACATCATAGTAACACAGGGGACTAGTAACACAGGGGGCAAACTGAAATTAAAAATCATCATTGTATTTATGTTTTCATGCAAACAATGCAAAGTCACATGGAATATTTTCTTCTAACTGGGGCTGACAATTTAAACAATAATAAGCAAAAAAAAATATTTATTATTAATATAAATCAATAGTAACACAGGGGACAAATGAAAAACACACCTACCTTCAAAAATCCCTTTTGCTCATATATCTTCTTCAAAATTTAACATATGAAAAAATTGCTACCTAGGATGAATGATAACTTAAAAATGCATGTCTGACCACTGTTGCCAACACTTAGGTTACAAATTCTTGTTGTAATATTAAAAACAAGGAGGAAGTAACACAGGGGACAAATTTTAGGGGACACAAGTTTTTCTTTTATAAAATGAAAAATAAATTAAAAATGTGTATATAAAAGATATAGGTATAATACTAAGACTAGAAGGAATTAAAAATCACCATGAAACATAATTTTACAAATATATAACAATAAAAAAATATGGTTTAAATATCAAAAATTGTTGCTGGGACAAGGCTTTTTATGGTATACAATTTTTAATAAAGCTATTTGAAAAGCAATAAATGCAATTTTTCTGAAATTTCAAAATTGCATTAAAGAAATACATTGCTGAAATATCATTTTTAATGTATAAATTTTATTTTGGAGCAAAATTATGGGAAATATAACAATACAAAGTGTCGGACTCCAAAAGGGTGCTTTATTTTTGGAATGACCCATAAACATGAAATAAGCTGAATTAATTTTTTTTGTTTGTTTGTTTGTTTGAACTCCCCGTGCAAGACACTTTTTAAACATACCAACAGAAAGAGAAATACAAAAATTTAAGAGTTAAGAAATATTAAATATTCGAAAAGCAATGATAGTAATCAAATGTGTAGTCATGGACGTACGCAGGGGATGCATGCCCCCTCTAAATGTTTGGAAATAGTAAGATATACTAAGAGTACTAGCAGAAATGTATCCAGGGAGGGGCAATAATTTGGAATAGATGTGCCTGTAATCCACAGCCTAGTCCGTTATTATTATTTATTATTATTATTATTATTATTACTATTTTTTTTATTAATTTTTTAATGCAGAGTATAAATATGAAATAAGCTTAGTTATTATTTTTTTTAACTCCCCGTGCAAGAAAATTTTCAAACATACCAACATAAAAAGTAATTAAAAATTAAACAGTTAAGAAATATTAAATAGTCGAAAATACAAAGTTCATACCAACATTTTGCAAAACTGGAGAATTAAAACAGTTCGTTCTTTTTTCGTCCCCAGAATTCCCGTTTAAGCTAAATTTGAAACATATAAACGTAAAAAGAAACACATAATTAAAAATTCCGCCCCCTCCCCCTTTCCTGGAACTCCATAATTTTTCTTGATTTTTTTCAGCGCATATGAGTAGCTTCTATCATAGTACTAAATGTGTTAGCTTCTGAATCAATGACTCTATAATGATAAGCATTTAAACATGACTACTTACGCACAATTAATCGAATGCATTTTAAATAAACTGTCTTCAGATTCTTTATTTCAATAATTTTTTTAAAAACTAATTATACAAATTTTATTTATGAGTATTAAATCACAAATAAAATATTATAAATAAATCCCATATTAAGTAATGATTTATTTCTAAGATTATTAAAATAATAATATTATTCATACGAATTCTGGAAACATATATTCTAGTATTATTCTTTAATATATATCAACAACAACAACCGCTTCAATCCACTGCTGGTTTGAGTGATTAATTTAAGTCTTACATAAAAAAATAAAACGATTTAAAATTTTGAATTTTAAACTAAAAAACCTAAAATTTCAAACTGTAGGGAATTTTTCCATTCATGAAGGGATACTAGCGTATAATGTGACATAACATATGCGTGAGCATAAGCACACATCTCAGTCTTAGTAATTGGTAAATTTCAAAATATTTCAAAATGAAAAAAATGTTAAAAAATCCATGACTCTAAAATTGAATGACAACAATAAACACACAAAAAATGTATTGATTGAAATAATATTTAAAAAATCCATGACTTTAGAATTGAATGACAACAATAAGCACATAAAAATGTATTTGAAATAATATTAAAAAAAAGTCCATGACTCTAGAATTGAATGACAACAATAAGCACATAAAAAATTATTGATTGAAGTAATATTTTAAAAATTATGACTCTAGAATTGAATGACAACAATAAGCACATAAATATGTATTGATTGAAATAACATTAAAAAAAATCATGACTCTAGAATTGAATGACAACAATAAGCACATAAAAAAATGTATTGATTGATATAATATTTAAAAAAATCCATGACTCTAAAATTGAATGACAACAATAGGCACATAAAAAATGTACTGATTGAAATAATTTTTAATAAATTGATGACACTAGAATTGAATGACAACAATAATCACATTTGTATTATTTGAAATAATATTTAAAAATAAGTCATGACTAGATTTGAATGAAAACAAGAAGCACTTGAAATAATATTTAAAAAAAATCATTACTCTAGATTTGAATAACAACAATGGGCTCGTAAAAAACTTATTTTCTTTAATTTCGAGATGTATATTTTGCATTCTAAGGTAAAAAAAAAAAAAAAAAAGCAATGTGTTTGACATTATAATTCTGTAAAACTAGTTTTGTTGTTACATAAGTGGTATGGCAGGAAAACGAACTACGAAGCCCCTTTCGCTTGTAAGAGGGATGATCGGTGATAACATTTTCACATTCGCCTGCCAAATGTTTTCAAGATATATTTTACGTAACCATCACGTGCCAATAACCAAACGATTTAGTGTATCAAATATTGATGAATTAAAATTACTTGAAATTTTGTTATTATGATATTATGATTAAAAAATATGTATATATGCGTAACATGTATGTAAGTCTTATATTTTAGAAAGTAATAATAAAAAAATAATCCTATTTTCTGCTGTTGCATTTTAGATGGCAAATAATTTTTGATATCGAATTCATACTTATACACTGTAAATAACAGACGAATATCTTTTAATGTAAGAAAATATAATATAAGTAGGAACGAAAATATACAATTACAAATTACCCACGATTCCAAAATCCCACGATTATCTTGGGATTTCGGGGGATATCGTGGGGATCCGTTACCCACGATTCCGATTTCTTTGTGTTTAGAAACCTTCCTCAGAAACCACTATTGTTTTTACATTTAACCCTTTGTGACTCAACAACTCCGATTTGAAAAATATTTCCTCAGATGTTAGAATACGTAATTTTAAGCATGTAAAAAACTAATTAAAAATTTTTTTAAACATAAAAAAATATATTGCCTGAAAGGTGCTTATTTCATTTACGTACTTCTTATAAATATTGTCCATTTTCTAATATAAAATTGTAAAGTATACGAAATTGTAAAGTAATACTAAAATACATTGGCTTTTGGGGTTTCTAAAGATAAAGAACGCTTTTTCGAAATCACAGATAACTCGGAAGATATTATTGTATACTTTCGTTCGGGGTTATACAGGTGGCCCAAACGTAGGTATGCAGTTACTTCTACAGCAATACTTTTAATACAGGTTTAATACAGGTTTAATTATATATCTAGTTACATATTTAATCCAGAAGGTGCTCAAAATGTTCCCTTCGGCATTGATGCATTCCTGCAACATGTCCCCGACATTTTCACACACGGTGCTACACAAATTCCGGTTAGAACGAATTTTCTTAAACGCATCATCGATGAAATTCTTCAACTGTGGTACTGTGGCGGGTTTTCTGGAATAAACCTTATCCTTTACTACTCCCCAGAAGAAGAAATCCATTGAAGTTAAGTCAGGGAGGGTGCTCGTCAGTAAACTTCCCGATTCCCCTCGCTAATGTTATTCCTATGGGCGTAGGATGCATTCGTACTTTTAAAATATCTCCTCGAGAAATTAATATTTTTAACTTCTGTTTTCTGTGTACTGTTCTTAAAGAATGTCTCTTTTTTTTCTTAGTTATCAAAATATTTCTAAACTACGTGCTTAATTTATATTTTTATGTGTTAAAATCTTAGCGAAACTGAATAAGATTTTAACATTTCATATAAAATTCAGTATATATTTTAGAAAAAAATTGACAACTAAGAAAAAAAAGAGACATTCTTTAAGAGCAGTACAAAGAAAACAGAAGTTAAAAATATTAATTTTCCTAGGAGATATTTTAAACATACGAATGCATCCTACGCCCATAGGAATAACATTAGCGCGGGGAATCGGGAAGTTTACTGACGAGCAGCCTTAAGTTAGGAGAACGTGATGGCCACTCAATGCTCCCTCGTCGGCCCATCCAATGATGCGGGAATGCCTCATCCAGGTATTCCCACCGTCGCATCGTTGCTCCTCGCTCAGATTTCCAGCCATCGTTTACCCTAGAAACAAAAGAAAGGGCACAATCAGTTATGTATATGTAACTGTATGTATACCTACTTTTGGGCCACCTGTAAAAAGGACCTGTCACAAAACAGCTGAAGTTGCGAAAGAACATATTATCTATCTTTTAGATAGATAAAGGACCTTGTTAAAAATGTACAAAACCTGAATATAACGATAATTTCGAATTCACAAAATTATGAATAAAGTTTTCACAAATATAAAAAATTATTCACAATTTCACAAAAAAAAAAAAAAAAAACTTAAGAAAAGTTGGGACAGACAGATACCTGTTAATGTGCTCTACATCTCTTAAAGTGTGTGTACTTAGAAGATCCTGTAGAAAAACATCAATTTTCTTCTAACATTTTTAAAAAAAATAATTTACGCCATTAAATCAATATTCTTTCATTGAAGCTTGATTACTTCATGATATCATCCTAATATATACACGATTTTTATAATGTGCAAATTATGCGATAAACCTCCTTGTGAAACTTTTTTTTTTCAATCGGCCTAAACGACTCACGTCAGCTACCATCCAAAGATAATGAGACAGAAAACGTCACCTGATCCTGTTCTTTACACTGAAGAGTCCTAAAACGGGAACCCCCGAAGAGATTACATGTTTTATGTATTAGTGAAAGCTAATACATAAAACATGCGTTCCAGAAAAGCCGTAGAATTGCTTTCATCTGAACGTAGGATGGGTTGAGAAATGTATTGTCTTCTTCACTTGCTACCCATGTTACAAACGGTCAATAAGCGAGGCTGAAGAATAATTTTTGAATTAAACGTAAATTATTCCACTTCCAAATGGCTTCGGCGGGATTGAAATGTTTGCAGATCGTATTACGCAGGTATAAATGGGTGATTCATCTGGTATTCCGTTGATTAAATAGGAGGTTTCATGCTTCAGTTTTTGTATTGGAATGAAATGTGAAAGTTCTTGATAGGCACCGGAGAATGGAGTATAAGTGACATGAATGTGATTCATCATAAATAATTTTATTGAGCGTCATTAATGGGGGAATACCCTTCATTAATGGGTAATATCATTAGCATTCCATGTTACGAGAGGAGAGGACCTTGCTCTTCTGGGTGACCTTGCCCTTATGAAGTACTACAGGTTATAAGACTTTGTTTCTTTATTTCGCTTTTGATTATTTTGGTTACGCATATCTCAGATAGGTATTCCTTCCACTATACTGCAGAGGTTTTCAACTGCACACTGATCTACCGTGAGAGAATCTTTTAGATGTGCTGCTAAAATTGTAAAATAGGATCGGCGAATAAGTGAGGCTGAAGAAATAACTTATAAATTAAACGTAAAATTACTCCAATCGCAAATGACTTCGACGGAATTGAAATGTTAGCAGATCGTATAAATGTGTGATTTATCTGGTATTCCGTTGATTAAATAGGAGGTTTCATGCTTTTTTTTCTGTATTGGAATGAAATGTGAAAGTTCTTGAGAGGACGAATAAGATACATGAATGTGATTCATCATAAGTAATTTTATTCAGCGTTATTAATGGGGGAATACCCCTCATTAATGGGTAATATTATTAGAATTACATGTCGTTACGAGAAGACCTGGCTCTTCTGGGTGACTTTGCCCTTATGAAGTACTACAGGTTAAGGCTTTTTTTTTTTTTGTATGTCGCTTTTGATTATTTTGGTTACGCATATCTCAGATAGGTATTCCTTACACTGTACTGCAGAGGTTTTCAACCGAACATTAGTGTACCGTGAGAGGATCTTTTAGATGTGCTGCTAAAATTGTAAAATAGGATCGGTGAATTAGTGAAGCTGAAGAATAATTTTTTAATTAAACGTACATTTTTCCAATCGCAAATGACTTCGGCGGAATTGAAATGTTAGTAGATCGTATAAATGTGTGATTTATCTATTATTCCGTTGATTAAATAGGAGGTTTCATGCTTCTTTTTCTGTATTGGAATGAAATGTGAAAGTTCTTCAGACGCCCAGGAGAATGAGGTACATGAATGTGATTCATCATAAGTAATTTTATTCAGCGTTATTAATGGGGGAATACCCCTCGTTAATGGGTAATATCATTAAAATTACATGTCGTTACGAGATGACCTGGCTCTTCTGGGTGACTTTGCCCTTTTGATTATTTTGGTTGCGCATACCTCAGATAGTTATTCCTTTCACTATACTGTAGAGGTTTTCAACTGCACACCGGTGTACCGTGAGAGAATCTTAGATGTGCCGCGGAAATTGTTAAATAGAATCGGGAATAAGTGAGGCTGAAGAATAACTTTTGAACGAAACGTAAATTATTCCAATCGCAAAGGGCTTCGGCGGCATTGAAATGTCTGCAGATCGTATTACGCAGGTATAATTGTGTGATTTATCTGGTATTTCGGGGATTAAATAGGAGGTTTCATGCTTCTTTTTTTATATTGGAATGAAATGTGAAAGTTCTTGAGAGAGCCCGGAGAATAGAGCGTAAGTGACATGAATGTGATTCATCATAAGTGATTTTACTGAGCCACATTAATGGGGATTAATGGGTAATATTATTAACATTCCCTGTTGCGAGAGGAGAAGACCTTGTCCTTATGAAATGCTACAAATTCAGGCTTTGTTTCTTTGTTTCGCTTTTATTTTGATTGCGCATTGCATATCTCAGCAGGGGTCGGTCCAAATTTTTTTTCCAGCGTCCTATTTTTTGTGAAATTGTGAACAGTTTCTTATATTTGTGAAAAGTCTAGTCAAATTTGTGTATTACTGCTTATTTTACTGTTTATTACTGTTAATTTTACGGTATAATACTGGCAGCTGGGGTGTCAGTATTATACTGTAAAAGAAACAACATTTTTGCAGAGTAGGTAATATTGTTTTTGAAGACTTCTGTTGTTTTGTGACAGGTCAGATTTATTTTAAAATAATTAAATTGGAGAAAGGTTCAGTTTAAGGTTGGGGAAACGTTTTTTAAATGTCTATTTTTATGATAAGTAATTTTGTGAAGTGTCCTGTTTTAAGGTGAAAATTTTTGTCAAGCGTCCTTTAAGACTTTTCTCAAATCCAAAAGAGCTACTTTCTGACACATTTCTGATCCCCCCCCCCCCCCCCACCCCCGAGCCGTCAGGGATTTTATTTTGACGTAGTGCGCTCAAATTTTGTTAAAATACGTTAAAAAGTATCAGCAAAAGATTTCAAAGATTATTGCACAGCGAAAGACTCACACAGTATAACAGATAGATATATACTATCATAACTACATGCAAATAATAGCAAGCATAATTGTTAAAGACAAAATAATGCTTAATGCGAAGACATGTCCTATTAATAGAACGCCAGACCCCTCCGGGTTAAACCGTTATTGCTGCAGAATCTAAAAGATATTTAATATTTCTGGAATCGCTGCTAAATTTTTCATTTTATTGATTACGAATTCCGCATTAATTTTAATGGTAGCTTAAAGTAGTCGATTTATCACTTTTATCGTGATTATGCAAGGCTGCTTTGTATTCATTAAGGATAAAAGTAATGAAATTCCAGAAAGTCACCCAACTTGTCCTTAATTGCCTGACGCACCCATAATCTGAAGTATTTTCTGGAACGTATGTGTGATAAAAAAGCTTTTAATATTCGCTTTCCTTTTATTGCTGAAACGTTTAATTTTCATAATTGATGCGTGGAACGGCGGATTTGTATCTGTATTTCACCTTCAGTGTATCATTGGACGGGGATTATTATTATTCACAAAGTACTACATTCGATAAAAATGTGCTTAAAATTAATTTCAAACGGTTCTCATTGAGTTGCATTGCGCAGTTGTAATTGTGTTTGTTTTTGTTGAAGAAGCAAATAATGTATAATTTATCTAATACTAGAGCATCCAACCCGGGATTCCTGGGATAGAGAATGTATGTGAAAACCATTTATTTATTTTTTATTAAAAACTCTGATAGATTTTTTTTACATTTAATAATATTTTTTAGATTGCTCCCTAAAAACACCAAAGAGCACCTTTATATGAAATATGTCAATTATATATTCAAATAAAATTTTAAAATTTATTAAAAGCGGTAATTTCGTATTGACCTCGTGCCAGAAGTTAATAGCCGAAGAAATCAATAAAAAATTTGTTATCGACAGCAGTTTTTTCTTTATTATTATCCTGATAATTTCAACGGTTTTAAGAGCTTATTTCAATTACATGTCTGTTACGTAAATTTGTGTTTTATTTGTACTATTTTATTTATTGCTTAATGAAGTTTTAATTTTGTTATGTAATATTAGCTGGAAACAAATGCAGAACTTTTTATATTGTTTAAAGTGCAAACGGATTAACATTTTGTAATCGTCTGCAAGATAGATTATATTATTTTGGATAGATTAAAAAAAATTCATTCTTGAAATTTAATTTAAATGCGATAATAAATGAGTAAATTGCGATACAGTTTTCAAGCGAATTGCATATTAAAGTAGATTCCCCCCCCCCTTATATAACGGTGTAAAAATTAAAAATGTGCGATGTTTAGAAATTAAAAAAATTGCAGTAGCAAAAATCGCAAAACCGAAATTTCATCGTCAAGTGTTGCCATTCGCAAAATGACGTCAGCGTTACACACGGACAGGTTTGTCCGTTATAATATAGATACACAGAGCGAGCTTATTATTAGCAAATAATATGCAATTTACATTTTTGGAGTTCTACAATATATTATTTGAAGTCTATACAGTTTGTCCCAAGAAGCAAATAATATGTAATTTATCTACACTGTTATTATCAGCAAATTATATGAAATATTTATGTTTGAAGTCCCAGAATATGCTGTTTGAAGGCAATGTGTCCCAAGAAGCAAATAACGTATAATTTATTTACTGTAGAGTTTATTATCAGCAAATAATATGCAATTAATATGTTTGCAGTCCCGTAATATACTGTTCGAAGACTATATAGAGTGTCCCAAGAAGCAAATAATTTATAATTTATCTATTGAAACAGGTATTATATGCAAATTATATGTTTGCTGATCCACAATATATTGTTTTAAGGCTATACAGAGCGTCTCAAGAAGCAAATAATCTATAATTTAACTACTGAACAGCTATTATCAGCAAATAATATGCAAGTTATATATTTGGTAACGCGCAATATACTGTTTGAAGGTTATACAGGGTGTCCATAGCGGCAAATAATGTATAATCTAGCTATTGTAGATCTATTATTAGCAAATAATATGCAAATTATATGTTTGGTATCCTAAGAAGCAAATAATGTTTGATTTATCTACTCTAGAGCTATTATCAGCAAAATCTACTATAGAGCTATTATCCGCAAGTAATATGCAATTTATATATTTGGTGACCCACGATATATTATCTGAAGGCTTTATAGGGTGTTCCAAAAAGATTGCAACGCACTCTTAGAAATGGATACTCAAATTCCACGAAATTTTCTTCGTTTTTAACGAAACGATTTCCTGAGAAATGCTCCGAGTAAATATTTCGTCAAATCGAGTAAATTTGCATCCTTAAAATTACGAAGAAATTAGTTTCGTCAAATTGTTTCTTTGAAAGTTCCAAAAAAAAAAAAGGTTGGTGGTGCCATATATCGGAGATTTTAGAAGCATCTTTAATTGACTGGGGGAAAAATAAGAACACTTTTTACAAGTCTTCAAGGGGATTCGAACGCGCGACCTTTAGCCTGGCAGCCGAACGCTCTGACCACTTAGCCAGCGGGACTTCGGAATTATTTGATTTTAAAGGTGTTTACGGGAAGTTGATGTGTGTTTATATTTTTAGAAAGCAGATTGTATTTTTATCAGTGCTGTTATAATTTCTGCATGTTTTAATTAATAAGGCTAGATTATTATTATGGTTTTTCTATGGTTAATAAATAATTAGAATATGGCTTGATTAATATAATTTATTAGAGAAATTTCCTTTGTTCAATGAATGATTAAAATATGGTCAAGTTAATTTGTTGATCAGAAATAATTAATTTTGAAGTGCATATTTTGGAGGCGAGTTCATCAATTTTAGCGGATAAGATTACTGTTTATAGAGGGGAAGGGGTCAGTTATACATATTTTAAATTTGATTGTTATATGAATATTCTTAAATAAAAAAAAGCTCCTAAAATTGATTTTTTTTTTTTTTTAACTATTAGGAAAATGTTGTTGCTTTCGGTCGAAAATGGACCAAATGATGTTCGCATTTTACTATTTTAACCGAAATTCTGTAACTTTAGAAGAATTTTTTAAGCGTTTTTAACGAGATTCTGTAACTTTAGAAAAATTTATCTTTAGGCAATAGAAATGCATAAAATCGTTACAAAAAGGATAGACGCAAATTATCAGATATGAAAAATAAAGTAGAAATTAGGTACTTTCCTGTTATAGCGGCCCCCAAGGATGAAATATTTTTGTTTCTGTTTTCATTAATATATTGTAAATTTAGTACTTTCGTGTATTTTTTTTTTTATTTTTTTTTTTTTTGAACGATTTTGTAACAACAAAAATAATCTGGCCGGGAATGGGGAAACATTTTTGTCAAATATTTGAGATTTTTCATTTCATTAAAAATCACTTAATTTTGAGACGACGAAATGATTGTCAAAAATGTTGAAATATAGCTCAAGAATTGCAGAATCGTCAAAAGTGAGAGTCAGCTAGGAAACAGTTTCGTCAGATATTTAAAGATTCGCGTTTCGTCAAAAACCACGTGACTCTGTGACGAAATGATTGTCAAACATAACGAAATGAGGTCTAAGGATTGCGGAATCGTCAAAATTGAGTGTTTTAGTTCTGAGAGTTGCGCGCTTTAATTTTTTACCTGTTGGAGATACGTAAGCAGCATAAATTGCAGAAGTGTTCAAAATAAGGTAGGAATGAAGATTATATGGATTAAATAATCATGCTATTAAATTTCGAAAAGATATACCTTTTAAATTTTTTAACAGTCGCTGGGTTCTGTTCACAACTTTCTGCTCTTTTTGTTCTCAACTTTAACAACAATGAAGATATTTAACGAGTTTTTCATCATATTAACTTTGCTTGAATGAAATGTGATGACATCATTGGAAGTAACTGAATTGTTGCTATTGCTAGTGACACAGTGTATTCTATTCTAAATAATGGAAAGTCTAGCTCAGTGTTGTTTATATATGATTGGTTTCAATTTCCATCACTTCTCGTCATGTGTCATGTCATCATATTTCACAGACATCAAAGTAAGTCTGTTGAATTATTGTTAAAGTAACACACAGAAATCCAAGTTCGTCCTGGAATGAGATGCACTGTATTTTTGATTTAATAACTAGATTGCGATCCTGGTTTCCTAGGCAAAAATTCTCTGTCTCGTTGGATATTATCACTCCTGAAAGTTTGTTGAATTTTCATTAAAAACACTCTGTTAGGGAAAAACAAGAAACGATTTACCAGATAATATTCAGGAACTTGCATTTGTGCATCATTAATTTCTATGAAGGTCGTCAGTAATGGTTAATCTTCTCAAGTGTCACTTTTCAAACATCAATAAAATAATGTAAAAAGCTATTTTATTTAAATATGATACAGTTCCTCAATTATTCTGAATATCATTATTACTTGACAGTTAAAAGTAGAGTTGAGAGAGATTTTTTTACATATTTTAAAAAGAATTTTAAGTATTCTAACGAGTTTTTCATCATATTAACTTTGTTTGTACGAAATGGGATGATATTCGGCAGATTGAATATTTTGATATTAGCTCTAACCGAATATTCGGTAGTATGGCTGAATACTGAATAGATACCGAATATTCGGTGCATTCCTAGCATATACTTCAATTTTTGAAAGAATTTTGATTTTTTTTTCTATTGAACAAATTTTTTTAATTCTTTTGGTTACAAATAGATACGATTTCTCATGCAATTATTTTTATTGCATACTCTACCTAAGGCAAAACTCGCTGTTACATGATCACTGTTACATTGTACAAAAGCATACACAAATGTTTGTATTGCCTGTATTAAAACAATAATAATACGTAAGTACTAAACGGAAATTAAGGTATACATATAAATTCAGAATGATTCTTGCCTCAAAATAGCAAATAATAATAATAATAATAATAAAATACAAAATGGTTGAAAAGTTTCTGGAATGTGCAAAATACTTTATACAGTAGAACCTCGATTATCCGAATCCCGGTTATCCGAAAATCGGCTTAACCGAAATACCTTAAAACGTTTTTTTTCCAGATATAAAAAATTATTTTTTTAAATAATCCAGCTGTTTATGAAATAAATAAACAGCGTCAACTTACTTATTTGGACCATTGCGTGAATGCAGGCATTTTATTACATAGACAGATACAACACTTCATTTCTTTACAAAATATATTTTAATTTTTTCTTTGTTTCTCAACTTCGCATTACTTCAATGATGCCTTATCACACCACCTTTTAACTCTTTCTGACTCAATGTATTTAATAATTATATATTTAATTAATCGTTTTTGGATATAGATTACCACAATTCGCAATGACTTACAAATTTTTGAAAGATACAAATGACCGAGTCAACTGTCGAAAAGGTGTGAAATTTTTCTTCATGCCTTCGTAATTATGATGTTTGAAAAGAAGATACATTCGTATATTTGAAAGACATGATTGTCCACACTTGAAAAAAGTTTGAGAATCGCTGAATTATAGTATTGGCTTTGATTGTTTTGTAGTTATTCATTTCTGAATCGTATATTTAATTAATTGTTTTTGGATATAGATTACCACAAATCGCATTGACTTACAAATTTTTGAAAGATACAAATGACCGAGTCAACTGTCGAAAAGGTGTGAAATTTTTCTTCATGCCTTCGTAATTATGATGTTTGAAAAGAAGATACATTCGTATATTTGAAAGACATGATTGTCCACACTTGAAAAAAGTTTGAGAATCGCTGAATTATAGTATTGGCTTTGATTGTTTTGTAGTTATTCATTTCTGAATCGTATATTTAATTAATCGTTTTTGGATATAGATTACCACAAATCGCAATGACTTACAAATTTTTGAAAGATACAAATGACCGAGTCAACTGTCGAAAAGGTGTGAAATTTTTCTTCATGCCTTCGTAATTATGATGTTTGAAAAGAAGATATATTCGTATATTTGAAAGACATGATTGTCCACACTTGAAAAAAGTTTGAGAATCGCTGAATTATAGTATTGGCTTTGATTGTTTTGTAGTTATTCATTTCTGAATCGTATATTTAATTAATCGTTTTTGGATATAGATTACCACAAATCGCAATGACTTACAAATTTTTGAAAGATACAAATGACCGAGTCAACTGTCGAAAAGGTGTGAAATTTTTCTTCATGCCTTTGTAATTTTGATGTTTGAAAAGAAGATACATAAGATACATTCGTATATTTGAAAGACATGATTGTCCACACTTGAAAAAAGTTTGCGAATAGCGGAATTATAGTATTGGCCTTGATTGTTTTGTAGTTATTCATTTCTGAATCGTATATTTAATTAATCGTTTTTGGATATAGATTACCGCAAATCACAATGATTTACAAATTTTTAGAAGGTACAAGTGGCCGAGTCAACTGTAAGGTGTGAAATTTTTTCTTCATGCCTTCGTAAATATGATGTTTGAAAAGAAGAAACATTCGGGTTGGGTTGATTTATCACGGCCAATTATCAACACGAGGGATATAGGCCCTAGGGGGGAGTGCCCTCCGCGGGGGTCTTTTTAAGGGATCCTAACCCGTATTTACGGCAAGGTTCGAAGAAAACCACGGAAAACTCCGAACGGTTAGGTCGACGAGCGAAGAAACATTCGGATATTTCAAAGACATTGTCCACACTTGAAAAAAGTTTGAGAATCGCTGAATTATAATATTGGCTTTGATTTTAGTAGCTACTTCGTTTTTGAATCGTATATTTAATTAATCGTTTTTAGATATAGATTACCGCAAATCGCAATGATTTACAAATTTTCGGAATGTACAAATGACCGAGTCAACTGTTTAAAAGGTGTGAAATTTTTCTTTATGATGTGTTTGAAAAGAAGAAATATCGAATGTATAGGATTAACCTAGGAGACGGGAATTTCAGATCTGTGACTGAGGAGGAGCTTTAAACGAACACGCGAACAGAGGCTCTAATTTTTTGTTTGGGAAAAGACATCAGGCAGGCTGACTACTGAGTCCTGCATGAGTGGGGCTGTATCCGACCCGAATCCGAAAATTCTGCTTAAAGCCAACCCGAACCTGACCAAGAAAAAAAATCATCAACCCGATACACTTCAACCGGAACCCGAAGTAAAACAAAAATTAATGTATATTTTACTACAATTATGAAAAAAAAAAAAATCTTATCTACAATTACATCTCTAATATCAATTTTATCTTTTTAGTATCAAAATGAACACTTATACACTCATTACTATTCAAATACATAGTTTAGTTTTTTTTTTTTTTTTCATTTGAAAAATATTCAGGACTTTCTTTTGAAAAATCTATTCCCAACCCGACCGAAAAAGTCAAAACCCAACGCGAAACCTACCCGCTACGAAAAAAATTAGCGTCAACTGAACCGAGTTCGGGTAAAATCGGGTTACCCGACCCGATGGACAGCTTACTATTGATGATCGGAATGGTTTCGATTGTTTGTGCTTTCTTAGTTAGTACTTTATTTTTAAATCGTCTATTTAAGTCACCGTTTTTGGACGTAGGTTACCGCAAATCGCAAAGATTTACAAATGTTTCAAAGGTATGAATTGTCGAGTCAGCTGTTGAAAAGACGGCAAAATTTTCTCAGGCTATCGTAGTTATGATGTTTGAATGAGAAAACATCCGGATATTTGAAGGACATCCTTTCTTGGAACGTCATGACCAATCATCTCGAGACTTCGAGAGTCGATCTCGAAACTTTTTGTTCGACAGCCCGGTCGTGCGACAATCTGGAGGACAGAGTATTTATTTAACTTGTTTTTAGCTTCACTTTCCTTTATCGTATTGGGATTTTCCAGTGGAAAAAAAATCGTGCTAATTTTATGGGAGTTTAATAAAATCAAGAAACATTTGAAGCGTAAATATAGCCGAACTCTGTTACAACGAGGGCGAAGGTCCACAACATTTCCTTGTTATAACAGAGTTATAACAAGTAAATTACATATAACAAGCAATTTGATTGTTATTACCAAGTTTAAAGTCTCAAATCGTAAAAGATAAAACATAGTAAAATTAGAAAAAAGATCGGTTAAATTATTAAAAATTACTCTTCAGGAATGAAAATCGCGATTTTACGCCTTTTAGTATTTTATTTTAATCCCCCTTTTCCGATTTTTTGAACATTTATTTTTATTATGTCGATCCAGTTTTGTACCACAAAATTGGTGTAAAACCTTACCTGTGCTTCGTTACTTTACAAGAAACTATTTACATTTCAACATACTATCGTTTTCTTTAAATATAATTCTTTATACATAAATACAAAGATATTTCAGTCATTTGCTCAGCGAAAAATAAGCTATTTCAAGGAACTATTACATTTTATTATCATTGGTCTGGATAATAGTTTAGTTCGATTTTTTTTTTTTGGTCGCTTTTAATGAATGTCAAAACTATTTCAATACATTATTAATATGTTTTAATAAAAATGGTTTTTGATGTTGTTAGTGAGAAATCTAAAAAAAATATATTAAAAGTAAAAAATCTAGTACAAGTTTTCAATAATAATACAAAAAATAGTTTTTACCTATGTTCTGTAACCCGGGAAGGATCCGTAGTAATTTGAAACACGCAAAACATGTAATACCTAATAGGTATTAAAAATGACTTAATATAAATTGATGCTATCATAAAATTATATCTGGGCACTAACAGAAATATAATTCATTTATTACAAAAAATATCTTTGTATAAGTATGTAAAAAACTATAGTACTTTTGGGTTATAGCGGCCCCACAATTACGATTATGCCAAGATTGGGGTTACGATTTCGCCAAGATCATCGCAAAGCTTATATATGCATCATATAATGTGCCATATACGTCATTACATACATATTATTTTACGTCTTATATGCCTTATACATCTTATACACATGTCATATATAACTGAGTATATAGTACGTATAACTGAGGGAAAAAAAAGTAAAAAAGTTTAAGATATCCAAGTTTGGCTACCAATAAAGTTGTGTTTAAAAATTACAGTGAACCCAATTTTTTATATTTAATAGTTTTATATTTAATTTAATATTTAATAGTTTTATATTTAATAATTTAATAATAATAATAATAATAAATTGGAATTAGAAAAAAAAATATTTACAATTTTTAGAAGAAAGTTTTATGTTCACCATTGAAAACAGATTATTTTCCTATTCTTATTATTCTGTTATGTACTTTTTTATGAATACTTTGATTTCTTGGCTCATTTTTCGGTCCTTATGGGCCTATCCAGTACATTTTTACCTGCTTCTTTGATTCAAATTTTAACTTTAAAAAATTTTAATTTCAAAGCATTTCATTTTTGATATTTCGCCTAGGCAATTTCTTTCATATTTTATATGTGTTGTGTGTTTCTTTCTAAATTTAATTCATATTTTAAATGTGTGTTTCTTTCTTCCAGATTGTCAGTTTGGTAATCATTTTGATATTTCGCCTAGGCAATTTCTTTCATATTTTATATGTGTTGTGTGTTTCTTTCTAAATTTAATTCATATTTTAAATGTGTGTTTCTTTCTTCCAGATTGTCAGTTTGGTAATCATTTTGATATTTCGCCTAGGCAATTTCTTTCATATTTTATATGTGTTGTGTGTTTCTTTCTAAATTTAATTCATATTTTAAATGTGTGTTTCTTCCTTCCAGATTGTCAGTTTGGTAATCACAGCTATGAATTGGAAGAACGCTGGCGACCTGATTTAGGTCCTCCTTTTGGAATGTTGTACTGCATGAGATGTGAATGTATACCGGTAAGTTATTCTATTTTTATTCATTTTAACTTTAATGGTCAACAATTTAGACAAATTCAGATAGTCTAATTTCATGCATTTTGTGCAATTTCACTATAATATTTTGAGTTAGAATCTGAATCTAGGGCGTGCCGAAATTAATATGTCAGGAGTCAAAGGTTTGCCGTCCCTGCCCCAGGCTACCACACATATCAACAACATACAATCATATATGAAACATAAAAGCTAGTATTATAGACAAGTTCATCAAACTAGTGGATATCAGTATAAGTTTTTATCAAAGTGTTATAAACATACATTTCTTTTAGATATCGTGTGTTAGAGGTCTGCACGGGCCGGAATTTCCAGGCCCGACCCGTTTGTAATTTCGCAGTTCACGGCCCGGACCGGCCCGGTTCGACCTGTACAAAAATCAATGAAATTCAGGTCCAACTCAATTTCCACATAAAATTCCGATTTTTCTTAACATACACTCTAAAATTGGAAGGAGTGAGAAGTTGACTCTTTGGAAAAGTGAGAGGCACTTTCACTCTTTTAGGAGTGAATTTTATAAATATGCACTCTTTAAAGAGTGGGATTTTCCACTCTCTAGAAAGGAGTGAAATATCTCACTCCGTTGTCGAGAGTGACTGTCTCACTCCGTTGACAAGAGTGAATAGTTCACTCCGTTGAGAGTGAAAAAAAAACAGTTTTTTCCAATAAAACCACAAGATGGCGCCAGCTCTCGGATACCCCGTTATCGAAACGAAACGCCTAAAATGAAATCCTTTATATATAGTAGCACGATTTTAAAAAACTGAAAAAGGCATTGAAATAATAAATAAATCGATAGAATTATGGACAGGAAATATATTTTATGCTTTACAAATTGCAGGATTTGCCAGTGCTAAGAACAGTGCAGGGAAAACAAATATTTGAAGTAAATTTATGCTTAGCTGCAACACAATTTTGCTTCTATTTTATAAACAGAAATTTAATATATCTGAATGCTAATTATTTTCCTCTTTATTTAAATAACCTATTCTACATATTTTATATAATTTCTAACCTCTTTATGAATATAAACAAAATATAATTATACAGATTAAATTTTCTGTAATTTTTAGCACGTTTGAAATTAAAATGTAAAACATAAGAGAAATGAAAAATGTTGTATTTAATCACTGATTTATATCATTTATTATAGCAAAAAAAAAAAAAAAAAAAGAGTATTTAATCACTGATTTTATATCATTTATTATAGCAAAAAAAAAAAAAAAAAAAAAAAAAGAGTATAAATGTGTCGGTAATAGTCTTAAGAAAAATTTAACAGCTATAATTTAAGAAAAAAAAAATACGTTTTTTACCCTGACTGAAATTTCCCCCCTAAAAATTAGTTTTGAAAAGTAAATTTGGGGGCCCCTTTGTATTTCAGTGGGTAAGCTTCGGCTTCACGGGCCTATTTGGTAAACAGGCCCTGGGCCTCGGACAATCTTAATAGGGCTCTAATTATGGAAACATTATTAGCAAGAAAAAAAATGAATGAATAAATAAATAACTGCTTTGTTGTAACGGAATTTTTGTCATAGCGGAAATGTACAGACGGGTGTTCGCACATTTTTTAGACGATTTCGGCGTTGTTGTTTTTAACGTTTAAAATATGAATATTGCTTTCTGAAATAATCTGTATGATAATCTTGTTAATACTTTCGATGGTAGAAGGTTTTTTGTAAAATTTACAGGGTTATTGCTTCCCATGCCTCTTTAAAAACTTTCCAGATTCGATCAATCGTGGTGGTTTTGCCCTTTGAAAGAGCCAAATGCACAATAAACCATAAAAGAAACGTCAGGTGACTGGAGGAATATGTTGAAAAGTATAAATACAATACCTGTGTGAGTTTTTAATGTTTTCAACGAATACAGCGGTAGTTTTTGAAGTATGAGCAGTAGCTTTGTTTTGATGCAGTTTCACCCTTTGAAAGTCATTGTAATAAAGAAAATGGCATTTTTTTCTGTAAATATCGGATGTAACACATTCTCTTAATAATATAATGAATTGATTGTAACATTTTTGTCCAATATTCTTATTTTTATTCTCCCATTGTAAGATAAATTTGCGATAGTCATAAATCCTTACCTGAAACTTCGTTTTCCGCCTTGAAATGGGCTCTTTGTTTACCTGTTTTTTTTTCCATCTGGTATCTTTTTACTATGTATATGTACTGATTTTTGGAATAGCACTTTCCAATCAATTGTTATGTTTATTTCGCACTAAAAAGTTTTTATATTATGCGCTTTGCAAACATTTTAGACTGTCGAATTAGCATACTTCTTTCTGTTCGGAAGAAAAAAAAAACTCATCTTCCCATTCACAGCTTTTTTGCATGCGCAATCTTGAAATAAGAATAAATTTGAAAGTATCAGACGATAATATAAATTACACATAATAAGTTGTTGTCAGAATTTTTTCCTCTAAAATAATTCCATTTTTTTAAATCATTTATCAAATTTGTCTAAAAAATGTGCGAACAGTCTCTGTATTATATGATACAAAAAGAAGGTTTCAGTTTTCTTATTTACACAGTTGAGAAACACCGTAAATATTTGTGATTTCTACACAAATTTAATAAGTGTGCTCGAATATCACAAAAGAAACAAAGCTAAAATAATGTAATAAGAGCTTTTTAATTGTTAGCGACTGTAGCATGCTGTAGGTACCAGTTCTCGTCCGAGCGCAGAAGTCAAGCAGCAACGAGCTCTGTTACTAATTGGGAGGGTGACCGCCTACGACCAAGCGTTGTGTAAAAATGAGTTTCTCTTTTTTTTTTTTTAATTCAAGAATTTTAGTCAGAAAGAGTGAAAGAGTCTGAAAGAGTGACTATTCACTCCTATCAGGGGTGAAAAAACTCACTCCTTTTTCAAGAGTGAATATTCACTTCTCAGGAGTGAGTATTCACTCTTTCAGAGAGTCAAGAATTTCACTTTTTCCTAGAGTGAATAGTCACTCTAAAGAGGTTGGGCAAATGTTGACTCTGCGATAGAGGGAATATCAACTCCTCCGGAGTGAATAGTCACTCTTTCTTATTTAGAGTGTACAATTAAGATTCTTTTCTAGAATAATTTAATACATATTTATAGTATATTTTAGATAGCTATATGCTCAGAAGCCAAATTATACAGAATAATAAATATAATAATAGCTTAGACTCATTAGACTCTTACATTCAAATAAAAATTCATTGAAAACAATAATAGCATTTAAAATTAAAGAAAAAAGATGTTAAAAACCTTAGCTTTCGAAGCTTTATACAAAAAAAGAAGATTTTTGAAAATATTTTTCTGTAATTTATCCTTATATATTATTTCTCCTGTCAACATCCCTTTTACTCAGAAAATATGAAACGCAGAACAACGAATGAGATACCATATGAAATGTTTTAGAACAGGCTTCTGACATAGCCCACTTAACAAATCGTTAAAACATGTTTTTGATTAAAATTTGCTGAAATTGAAAAATTAAATCGGCATTGTTTTCATGAAAGAAATGAAAGGTTTTCCTGAAATTATTGTTGCCAAAAAAATAAAATACCACATTATAGGATGCTCATAGCAATTATTATAAAAAACACCGCACGGGTTTATTTTATACTTATGATTAAAAAGCGAAATTGAAATTGAAATGTCTAGATTGATATTTCTAAGTCCCATGGTTTTCCCGAAGCGGATGACGTCATCCTCTAATGCAGTCAAAATACGATTGTTAATTTTTTTTCTTGCGCGCGCCTTTAGCAATCTTGGATAAGTTTTTAGTCTAACTTTGATGGAATAAATTAGATGATATTCTTCCGGCTTGACTAACAACTAAATGTTGTTTGCAGATATTTTTATCCTTGCTTTTTCTTTAGAAGTTTAAACCTGCATCTAATAAATATTACATATTGATAAAAAATTATACTTCTCTATTATCCCGTCGACCACTTTTCATAACAAAAAACTATCGCCAAATAAATGGGAGAACGTTGCCATTGGAATATCAAAAAATAAATAAAATATAAGAATTTAAGGACACAATTGTTATTTTAATTAATAAAATAACTACTAAATCAGTAAAACATAATGAAAAATACACGCAAATGTCGAATGTAATACCACTAGATGACGTAACAAACACGCATAATGATTCTGACATCAAGTAAATGGGACTGCATTTTTGGCGTTTAATCTTACAGTTTGTCGGTAGTTTTTAGTTATGAAAAGCGGTCGACAGGTTAATAGAGAAGTACCTAAAAATATTAGATTTCAGTGCGAAATCTTCGCACGGGCCCTCTGGTTAAGTTATATTTCCAAAGATTCCATTACCAAACGTTCACTATCACTATTATTATTTTTACAAAACAAATTGTCTACCCGATACATCCCTGGGAACAATCAAGTCCAGTACCGGCCGTCATGTAGGCCCGGTATGTAGAAAAAAAAAATAAACCCGATCCCGACCCAGCCCGAGTCTCGCGAAAGTCATATTAGTTGAAAATGGTTTGTATTTTATCATCTTCGTTTAAATTTTTATATCGGATCACTTAAATGTAAAATAAATTTTGAAATTGGTATGTGATAGTGACAGTGATGAATTGGTTTTGTTTCAAAGACGCAAAAAAATATGTTAAACTTCCAAATTATTTTGATTCTGACGATGCAATGAAAAAGTTTCAACAAGTAAAAATCTAGAGGTCTGTACGGGTCTCCGGCCCGTACCTGGCCCGCGTGCCCGTTAAAAATTTTCTGCTAATTTTGCCGCCCCGTTAGAAAGTTTGCTTTTATTTTGCCGGGCCGGGTTACTGGCCTCGGGCCAAGCCCGGGCCCATGCAGATCGTGTTTTTAAACACTATCCAACATAGTTGAAAAATGTTTATGAATTCGATTTGTCTGCATGTCTCCCCGAGCTCTAAATCGCGTGAATATAGGTGGATTACCATGTATTTTATATATGTTATTGAGATTTTCTATGACATGTTTGGAATGGAAAACTAAGTGTGTAGTTTTGCTTTCATAGTTTGTTTAGAAGTGCACTCAAAAGAAATTCGTTACATTATGGTTTATGGTAAAAAAATTGTTTGCAATGTATTTTAATGATGTTACACTATTTTAAACAGATTGAAATTGATATAACTAGTTGAGGTCTACTACAATATCCTTACTGGTGTGCATAACCTTTATCGTTCATTTACAGGGACTCACAAATGAATTCGGTTACAGTTCGGCCTATGAACATCAATTGCTGGAAGTGCGTTTTCAGTTGTGGTTTGCGTTTTTTCATTTAACTAACTTTTTTTCATTTTACTTCGTGTGTATTATTTATATAGATCATATACAGGGCTGCACAAAGTAATTCGAGTGCATTTCCTTTTATTGACTAAAATTTCTGAATGGGAATATTCAACTGTGTCTTGCGTTTCCTAACTGAATTAAATTTTACGTAAAATGTAGTATATATATACAAATCGATAGACCATATATAGGGACTCACAAACAAAAATTTAATTATTTTCCGCCTACTAGATGGTGATTGCCGAATTTGGATTTTTAAATACTGTTTGTGCTTTTCACATCTTTCACCTCATTAAACGGGGAAGTTTTTGTAACAGTACTCTGAATGTGTTGGAAAGTGTTTCATAATCTGTGCTTCACGCATCATTTTTCTTTCTTGTTAATTTATCCTTTCACTTTTCTCCCTTCTCACATTTGGATTAATTTTTAGGTACGTTCGTAATTATATAAATACGTAGCACCTATTGTCGTCGTCTGGTCCGTCCGTCTGTCTGTCCGTCCGTCCGTCTATCTGTCTGTCCGTCCGTCCGCATATAACAACGCAAAAACTACCCAACCGAATGGTTTGAAATTTAAGATATATTATCTTTGCAGAACTTTGTCGGGACATTTCAAATTTTATGAAAATCGAACCCAAACTTTAGAAGATATTAACAAAAATATTTATTAAAAAATTTTGAATTTTTTTAAAAATTCGGTGCTTTTTTGTTATAGGAGCTTCCGAGGTTTAATCGTCAAGCGACCGAGGCACTTATTTTATGACAGAAATTAATCTGCAGATGATATAATTCGTTTCACAGAATTAAAAATCATCAAGATCTGAATATTTATATAACTAGCTATAGTACGAATGCACCTCATTTGTCACGTTTGACGTACAATTTCCAACTTGTTTCAACCAAACGCTATTCAAAATTCATAAGGTCAAGATCACATCACATTGAAACAATTCTGTAAGGGGGGGGGGGGATGAACAGGAAGAATTTGAAAACGAAGGGCTAAAGCGAAGATTTTTTTCTCTTCTCCCTCCCAAGAAATTTTACTACGTTCTTTTGTTCAGCTCTTCGAGTTTTGTAACAGTATTCTGAATGTGTTGGAAAGCGTTTCATAATCTGTGCTTGACGCATGATTTTCCTTTCTTGTTAATCTATCCTTTCACTTTTCTCCCTTCTCACATTTGGATTCATTTTTTCAAACAAACGCTATTCAAAATTCATAAGGTCAAGATCACATCACATTGAAACAATTCTGTAAGGGGAAAAAACTGAACAGGAAGAATTTGAAAACGATGGGCTAAAGCGAAAAATTTTTTTTTCTCCCTCCCAAGAAATTTTACTACGTTCTTTTGTTCAGCTCTTCGAGTTTTGTAATAGTATTCTAAATGTGTTGGAAAGTGTTTCATAATCTGTGCTTCACGCCTTATTTTTCTTTCTTGTTAATCTATCCTTTCAGTTTTCTCCCTCGTCACATTTGGACTTTCCTTTCTTGTTAATCTACCCTTTCACTTTTCTCCCTTCTCACATTTGGATTCATTTTTTTAACCAAACGCTATTCAAAATTCATAAGGTCAAAATCACATCACATTGAAACAATTCTTTAAGGGAGGAAAAATGAACAGGAAGAATTTGAAAACGAAGGGAAGGGCTAAAGCGAAGATTTTTTTTTTCTTCTCCCTCACAAGAAATTTTACTACGTTCTTTTGTTCAGCTCTTCGAGTTTTGTAACAGTATTCTGAATGTGTTTGAAAGCGTTTCATAATCTGTGCTTGACGCATGATTTTCCTTTCTTGTTAATCTATCCTTTCACTTTTCTGCCTTCTCACATTTGGATTCATTTTTTCAAACAAACGCTATTCAAAATTCATAAGGTCAAGATCACATCACACTGAAACAATTCTGTAAGGGAGAAAAAATGAACAGGAAGAATTTGAAAACGAAGGGCTAAAGCGAAGATTTTTTTTTTCTTCTCCCTCCCAAGAAATTTTACTACGTTCTTTTGTTCAGCTCTTCGAGTTTTGTAACAGTATTCTGAATGTGTTGGAAAGCGTTTCATAATCTGTGCTTGACGCATGATTTTCCTTTCTTGTTAATATATCCTTTCACTTTTCTCCCTTCTCACATTTGGATTCATTTTTTCAAACAAACGCTATTCAAAATTCATAAGGTCAAGATCACATCACATTGAAACAATTCTGTAAGAGGAAAAAACTGAACAGGAAGAATTTGAAAACGATGGGCTAAAGCGAAAAAATTTTTTTTCTCCCTCCCAAGAAATTTTACTACGTTCTTTTGTTCAGCTCTTCGAGTTTTGTAATAGTATTCTAAATGTGTTGGAAAGTGTTTCATAATCTGTGCTTCACGCCTTATTTTTCTTTCTTGTTAATCTATCCTTTCAGTTTTCTCCCTCGTCACATTTGGACTTTCCTTTCTTGTTAATCTACCCTTTCACTTTTCTCCCTTCTCACATTTGGATTCATTTTTTTAACCAAACGCTGTTCAAAATTCATAAAGTCAAAATCACATCACATTGAAACAATTCTTTAAGGGAGGAAAAATGAACAGGAAGAATTTGAAAACGAAGGGGTAAAGCGAAGATTTTTTTTTCTTCTCCCTCCCAAGAAATTTTACTACGTTCTTTTGTTCAGCTCTTCGAGTTTTGTAACAGTAATCTGAATGTGTTGGAAAGCGTTTCATAATCTGTGCTTGACGCATGATTTTCCTTTCTTGTTAATCTATCCTTTCACTTTTCTCCCTTCTCACATTTGGATTCATTTTTTCAAACAAACGCTTTTCAAAATTCATAAGGTCAAGATCACATCACATTGAAACAATTCTGTAAGCGGAAAAAAATGAACAGGAAGAATTTGAAAACGAAGGGCTAAAGCGAAGATTTTTTTTTTCTCCCTCCCAAGAAATTTTACTACGTTACTCTTCGAGTTTTGTAACAGTATTCTGAATGTGTCGGAAAGTGTTTCATAATCTGTGCTTGACGCATGATTTTCCTTTCTTGTTAATCTAACCTTTCACTTTTCTCCCTTCTCACATTTGGATTCATTTTTTTAACCAAACGCTGTTCAAAATTCATAAAGTCAAAATCACATCACATTGGAACAATTCTGTAAGGGGGAAAAAATGAACAGGAAGAATTTGAAAACGAAGGGCTAAAGCGAAGATTTTTTTTTTTTCTCCCTCCCAAGAAATTTTACTACGTTACTCTTCGAGTTTTGTAACTGTATTCTGAATGTGTTGGAAAGTGTTTCATAATCTGTGCTTGACGCATGATTTTCCTTTCTTGTTAATCTATCCTTTCACTTTTCTCCCTTCTCACATTTGGATTCATTTTTTCAACCAAACGCTATTCAAAAATTCATAAGGTCAAGATCACATCACATTGAAACAATTCTGTAAGGGGAAAAAAATGAACAGGAAGAATTTGAAAACGAAGGGCTAAAGGGATTTTTTTTTTTTTCCTCTCCCTCCCAAGAAATTTTACTACGTTCTTTTGTTCTGTTCTTCGAGTAAACGTTTAGGATAGCTGCCATACTGTCTATTTAGAGAACACACTCTCTCCAGGTAAAAGAGAGTGTTCTATTTATTTTATTTCAATTAAGAAAGGTTTTTTGTTTTCGTTTTTCCGTTTTTCTGCCAGATAGTGGCTGATGCTATCGTTGACAAGAACTTGATGTGTATCAGCTAAAGCCATTAAAGAAAGAGTTTTTCCGAGACGTTAAAAATAAAGACTTCTTTTTTGCTCCGAAAAAACGTAGTTAGAACTGAAAGTATCTGATTTTTTCCTGCATGTAGCCATTGTCGTCACGAGCCTTGGAAAAGATTTCGAAATGATAAAGGAAAACAAAAATTATGATCTGTTTATTTATTTATTTTTTCGCGATACAGTAGCTATTATCATTATTTTTTTAAATTAAAGATTTTAGGACAATTTGATTATAAAATATTCAGTAATGTAGGAGTAAATGTATATTTTTTAATGGGAGAATGGTCGCTGTTGTTCGTTTGTTTAAGAAAAGACTGTTTCATGTATTATAAATTGTTGTAAGTATGCATGTATGCTTTATATATTGTAAAAGTATGTTAGTTAATTAAGGCTGTTTATAAGCATGGGGGCAGTATATTTAGTATGGGGCTGTGCATATATAACGTTATTTTAGGGGGAGGGAGGCTGACACTTGATATCGTAAGATATCTCTAGTGGGAGGGGGGAGTTGTCTTTTGACATCGTTACCATTTTTAATGCAAATTTTCTTTTCTCTTTTTTTGGTAGCTTTTTTTATATCAAAATAGTCCCCTTCTTTACTTCTGTTTTCATGAAAATACAGTTATTAGTAAAACTGTTAAATGATTATAAAATTATTTCATTCCAAAATATGGAATTCCCCAACATTTGACATTCTTATTCATCTGCCATATACGCATATAATCCGCTGTTTGAGAAACCTTGTGTGAAATATGTTTGAAATGCTACTTGTTGTGTTTACTAGAAAGAAAAGAAAAATAATGTTGTCCGCCTGTTTTGTTTATAAGAAATTCTGCTTGTCCCGCCTACTGCAGGGGGCAAGTGCAAGAAGACAATATTACTATTGAATGCATTATGCAACTCAAAGCTATTAACAAATACTTTTAAATAGTAACTATTTATAATAAGTTTTAAATGATATAAAGTTATTTCATATATAACAGAGATATTTTATTGACTTCTTCTCTTCATTTGAATCAGTAAATTACGCGAATAATCAATGTAAAACCATATCTGCATATCACTGTAAATATATGAAAATAATAACAAAGAAAAATCGGCCAAAATTAAATCTGGCAAATTAAAAAATGTGAAAACGCAGTAAAAAAATCACTAAAATTTAATTAGTTCGCTAAAATTCCTCTGTAAAATTTTCAAAATTTTAGTATTTACCTGTTCTGTCGTCTAAGTGTTAAATTAAAATCATACAAACTATCGTCTAAGAGTACAATCTGACCGCAATACTTGTGTAAAATTTATAAAATTCATTTAAATTCTTTTTTGTCTGTTAAAAAAATCGATAGGTTAGCTTTGTTTTATTTAATTATTATTATTTCTGAGGGATTTGGTCGTCCAAGGGTTAAATTATAAGTTAAACTCCATATCTTATAGCTTAATGACTCTTACAGCACAAAATTCATTAAAAATCACTCAAAATTCGCATTTTCACCGTCAAGATTCTTTTCTTTCCATTAAAAATGATGTTTTTCCGACCAGTGGGCGCTGGAATCGGCCTTAGAGGGTGATTGGAGGTAGGGGCGGATGGGACCGTCTGGCTGATCCCGTAATCTCATTTCTCCACTACTTGCATTCTTATTCTAATTCAAAATGATCTGGGTGTTCGCAATGAGTCACATACTATTGATCAATCCAGATATAAATAATGAATTGAAACAAATTCTACATGGTTAATTACGATTTCAAAAATGTGATACATAATGTACTACACACACATATATATGACGTAAAACAGTTTCCCGGCGGGAAAAATATTCTACACGTTTCTATACTCTTGTTCCAGATGCACGACGTGTCAACAAATCAAAGTCTCTGCTTTGAGAGTGTGTTTTAAGACTAGCTCGAATTTAATACGCATAAAGAAAAAAAAATGAATCTTTGATGTAGAAAAAAAAAAGAACGAAAGCTTTTCGGAAATATTTTAATAGACATATAATATTTAATAATAGAATAATTTTGGGAATAGGGTTTTCTGAGCGGAATAATTTAAGAGATGTGATATTTTAGCATTTAAATAAAGAAGTTACAGCAATTTGACTACACGGGAATAGTAATAATGAATTTTAATAATGAATTAAAAATAAAGATGTTCTATTTAAAGAATAAATTAAAAAAATTATCGCCATTTTTAGATCTAACTACTTTCGAATAAATATTATTAAGTGGATTAGGATAAAATGGTTTCACATATGGATAGTAAAGGATTATTTTAAGAATCAGAATTATTTTAATAAATCTGGGTTATATACGGAACATTACTAAATGAAAAATTTTATAGAATAATTTAGTAGATTTCGAAAAAAAAATAAATTTTGTAATATATTTGGCCATGTGTTTATTTTTTGAATTCACATTGAATTATTTAGAGAAAATTCGGATGTATGTTTCTCACGTTCTCTATTTATTTAACACAAAAAATAGAACTTTTGTGCCCCTAATTTTTCGTCATGCACCATCTTGAGGTTAATGGAATGATCGTCAATCGTGTCTACAAAACCACTCTAGGGAATGACAAGGTTTCGTAAAGACGTACTCTAAATTCCGCAGCGCAGACGAGACTGGCTCGAAATAGTATCGCACTGCTTTCCACGTGCTTCTATGACCGTCATGGGGATTGTAAATAAAAAAAAATTATGAAAAATGTATTTAAACAAATGAAATAATTATGAGTGCATGATCTTCAGGGCTCCCAAATGAACAGCTTTCTGAATACCAGTATTTTCTAAGAAATATTTTTATAGTAGGTTTCTACAGTGTTTGCAATAGAAATATCATTTGGGACAGGTTTCTACGAAATTTACAAGAAATATTTGAAAAGAAAATTTTTCTTAGAAAACACTTGTATTCAAAAAGCAGGCTAATTGGGTGACCTGATGATGTTTAGTCTCGTAAAACTTCTTGGGGTTAAAATCGAGACAAAAAGCAATTAATATTTCATAAATAAATTTCTCAAAATGTTGAAAAGTATTTCATAATCTATGCGCGATGCTTAATTTTTAATTTTTATACTATTTCCATTTTAACAATTAAAATCTGTAAAATATTGCTGTGGTTGCCTCGTATTCCCTGTTTTTTCGCTGAAAAATTTATTTGTGTTCATGTCTCTTCATTTTCTTGATTTTTTTTAATTGATAAAAAAAATATCTTCCTGAGTGATAAGTCCTCTGCGATTCTAAACAATTTTGTAGGCAGATTTCTTACTTTAGTTCATTTATTGTATTAAAAATTATTATATACATTTTACAAAGAAATGAATGTCTTTGTAACTGACGATTACAACAACAATTTTATAGAAAATCAAAAGCTTTGAACTATTTTAGCGTCATAATACCTTTTATTTCATATTCTTCTGGGGAGATAGAGTCATACTTAGAAAATATTTTCTTGGAATTACTGATAAACATTGTGGAATTTGATTGCTGGCGTCAGTAATAAATCAGTCTTCATTTCCATGGAGTCATTTTGCAAGTCTGCAGAAGAATTTTGGTTAAGTTGCTGGAGATATTTCTAGGTACTTGACATCCTTTTTTCTTGTCTAATCATATTTTCAATAAGCAGAATTCTAATCATTCAATAATTGCGGTCTTTGTTGGCGCCACCTCATCAAGTCAAGATTTTCATACCTCCATAGGAAAGAGATACTTGGTATTTAATACCAGTAAATAATGAAGTTAAAGATTTTATTAACTAAATTTAATTTTTTAAATTTTTTAATGGACCCGTGCGAGGCTTTTTTCGCACTGAAGTCTTTCATATTATTTGCTGATATATAGGTTATTTCATTAATTTTTAATAAACGGCAGTTTTCTATCAAACAATGTGCTTTTAAGGGGCCGCTTCACCAAGTCAAAAATTTCATACCTTCATAGGAAAGATGTACTTGGCGTTTAATACTAATAAATAAAGAAGTTAAATATTTTGTAACTAAATTAAAATTCTATAATTTTTTAATGGATCAGTGGACCCGTGCGAGGCTTTTTCGCACTGAAGTCTTTCAGATTATTTGCTGATATATTAGGTTATTTCATTAATTTTTAATAAACGGCAGTTTTCTATCAAACAATGTGCTTTTAAGGGGCCGCTTCACCAAGTCAAAAATTTCATACCTCCATAGGAAAGATGTACTTGGCGTTTAATACTAATAAATAAAGAAGTTAAATATTTTGTAACTAAATTAAAATTCTATAATTTTTTAATGGATCAGTGGACCCGTGCGAGGCTTTTTCGCACTGAAGTCTTTTCAGATTATTTGCTGATATATACGTTATTTGATTAATTTTTAATAAACTGCAATTTTCTATCAAACAACGTGCTTTTAAGGGGCTGCTTCACCAAGTCAAAAATTTCATACCTCCATAGGAAAGAGATACTTGGTATTTAATACCAGTAAATAAAGTTAAAGATTTTATTAACTAAATTAAAAATTTATAATTTTTTAATGGATCAGTGGACCCGTGGGAGGCTTTTTCGCACTGAAGTCTTAAATTATTTGCTGACATAAGTTATTTCCCTAATTTATAATAAACGGCAATTTTCTATCAAACAGCGTGCTTTTAAGCTAACTTTGATTAGTTTTTATTATTATAACTTTGATGGAATAAATGAGATGTTATTCTGGATTCTCTAATGTTGTTTGCAAATATTTTTATCCTTAATTTTTCTTTAAAAGCTTAAACCTGCATCTCATAAATATTAGATATTGCTGAAAAATATTAGTGCGAAATTCTCGCATGGGCCTACTGGTTAGGTATGTAATTCATAGGTGCAAGACCTTCAGTCTCAGGACTGATTTCAGTCTTGGAGAGATTTTTGGCTGATAGCAAATTCTATTTTATGTACTTAAAAAATAATGACAATTTTACTATCAAGAAATTTAATCATTTTCATTTATTGTTAGATATAAATTTTTAGCCATAATATAAGGCATAGAAATCTTTTAGCCTATTTTCATTTGGTTATTACTAATAGTCAGAAAAGTTTTCAATCTTGGCTTGAATAGGCTTCTTGCACCCATGATGTAATTATGTACTTTTTAAATGCTTAAAATGATGTTTTCTAACATCTGAGCAGATATTTTTCAAACCGGCGTTGTTGCGTTATAAAAGGTTAATGTTACATAAAAAAAAATTGCTTGGGGATTACTGAAACATATTAGAATTTCAATGCTGACGTCAGCAATAAATTACTCTTAATAATATTCGTGGGTTCGGTGGAGAGTCATTTCGGCAACAGTCATGCGGAAGAAGAATTTTGGTTAAGTTGCTGTTTCGTGCAGATATTTCCAGATACTTGACATCCTTTTCTCTTGCCTAATCATATTCTTCATAAGTAGGATTCTAATCATTCAAAAATTGCGGTCTTTGTTAGGCGCCATCTCTGAGCAATCAGTTTAAACGTTTCGACCTTTGCCATAATGGAATGGATGAAAAAAAGGTACCGCGATGAAAAAAAATAAATGAGTAAGATCCCTAATTGTGGTTATTGTCAGGGGCTTATTATCCCATTCACTTACAAATTAGCTTCTTTGTGGTCAACAGTGGTTTTTAAAAAGAGGAGGAGGTGAGTAAATAAAGAGAAAAACTTTAATATTTTACCGGTGATCTATTTTCATCAACGAAAATTCTCTCCCCCACCCCCTTATTTTTCTTCTAAGGATATTGTGTTAGATAATTATGGCATTGAAACATCAATTTTGAATTTTTTTGTTTTTGTTTGGTAGGGTATGTAGTTCCGTATTGAGTTTGATTTGCTTTGAATATTTAATTCGGTTGTTCTGCTTTCTTTTCAGCGACATAAGTTCTACCTCTTATGTAACTATGGCACTCAAGCATCAGTTTTTGTACTTTTCTTTTGTATTATTATTATTATTATAATACTTTTGTTTGATACGTGTGCTTATTTCCGTATTGAGTTTGATTTGCTTTGAATATTTAACTAGTCTTTTATTTTATTTTTACTGACATAAGTTCTAAGTCTTATGTAACTGTGGCACTTAAGCAGCATTTTTTTTACTATTATTTTGTATTATTGTTGTTTTTTTATTTTTGCTTGATACGTGTACATAGTTCCGTATCGAGTTTGATTTGCTTTGAATTATTTAATCGGTTGTTCTGTTTTCTTTTTACCGACATATGTCCTACCTCTTATGTAACTATGGCACACAATCATCAGTTTTTGTACTTTTCTTTTGTATTATTATTATTGTTTTTTTTTTTAGTTTAATACATGTGCATTAATTCCGCATTGAGTTCGATTTTCTTTGAATATTTAATTCGGTTATTCGGTTGTTCTATTTTCTTTTCACCGACATAAGTTCTACCCCTTATGTAAATATGGCACTCAAGCATCAGTTTTTGTACTATGCTTTTGTATTATTATTATTTTTTTTAAACTTTTGTTTGATATATGTGCTTAGTTCCGTATTGAGTTTGATTTGCTTTGAATAATTTAACCAGAGTTATATTTTATTTTCACCGACATAAGTAGTGAGAAAACAAGAGTTCAAGGACAGCTGGAGGTGGCATGGTTGTAATGTGCCATTTCCGGCAGCATGTACAGCCGCGCTTCCTCCGTTCGTGCCGCACCTTCTCGTGCACCCTCCAAAACCCTTCTCATAAATTGAGAAGTTTATAAGGAGATAAAAAGTTGAAATTTTAAGATTGCCAAATGTCACGCTAGGAGTTCTAAGCATGTAAATATTTTGTGGTGACAGTGAAATACACTGTTTTGTACTTAAACAGTATTGTACGTAACAGTAAACAGTAACGTAAACAGTATTGTAAGTGTAAAACCTAGTGCAAACCGGACTGTCAGACGTAACTCTTGCATATACACATATGAATGAGTATTGAATGTAACGTGTATAAAAGAAATTTGTTCAGTATTTCGAGAAGAAAACGTCTGTTATAATTTCACGGATATAGAGAGCATTTAGTTTAAGCTCCAATGTCTATAGAACACGAATATTTTATTTTTTATGTGGCATGTAGCTTAACTCATGAGGAAAATATACTGAATTAGGGAAAGAATTTTTCAGGATATGATAAACAAAAAAATTGTTGTATTACGAAAAGGCTTTAAAATTTTGATAAGATTCTTACAATTCTGTATTTGATATTTTTTTCTATACACGTCATTCGTTAACAGAATTTATCTCCCCCTTCGAAACCGTTTCATACAGTGATACCTATTTTTAGGAGGATTCAACTTATAGGTATATACAGGGTGATTCATAAGTAAGTATACAATTTCCAGATGCTGTAAAACAGGAACTGTTTAAGCCACGTTCTCCAAATGCAAGCCGTAAGCTAGGTGTATTCATAAAGTTTTTTCCCCGCTGCTGTGCGAAGCGACGCTAGCGTGTCACGCGAATATCTGTAGAAATGGCTGTGTCTGCAGTGAAGAAGGCATTTTGTGTTCTTGAATTAAGCAAAACGGAATCTGTCACCATTGTGCAACAGCATTTTCGCACACGATTTGGAAAAGAATCTCTTACCAGAAAATCGATTTATGATTAGTTTAAAAATTTTGAAACTACGGGCTGTTTGTGCAAAGCGGGCTGAAACGGATTACCGATTTGGCATGTGCCATATGACTAAGGATACACACATAGATTTTTAAAAAAAAATCATAAATAGGTTTTCTGGTTAGAAGTTCTTTTCCAAATCGTTTTCGAAAATGCCGTTGCACAATGGTAACAGATTTCGTTTTGCTCAATTCAAGAACACAAAATGCCTTCTCCACTGCAGACACACCTATTTATACTGATATTCGCGTGACACGCTTGCTATCGCCTATGTCACTTCGCACAGTAACGGGTAAAAAAAAAACTTTATGAGTACACCTACCTTATGGCTTACATTTGGGGAACGTGCCTTAAACTGTTCTTGTTTTGCAGCATCTGGAAGTTCTATACTTACTTATGAATCACCCTGTAAAATTGTCTTCAATTTTAAACTTGATACAGTTTACTTTTAGTTGCTGCTGCTAACTGTGTTTTTCGTGTTTGGATTAAATTTTCACATCATTTGTATTTGAAAAAGGACTCATCTAGATCGTGTATGTTGTGTGCTGGATTGTGACGGATTTGTTGTCGCAGGTAAATTTTACCCAAGAGAAATTGGATTACGCTCTGTAACCAACACATACATCAGAAACTTAGACGAGGATCTTTACAAAAAAGTCTCCGCTAAAGAAATACATACAATTCAATACGTGGAAAATTTTAAAAAGTTTAGACATATCTCTGTTTTTTACATGATGATACGTCGCTGAGAAAATACAATTTTTTTTCCTCCTCTCAATCGTTCAATTTATCTGAGTTCCGTCTTCCGTCTATTTATCTGAGTTATAAGAAAAGAGACATTATGAATTTCTTCCGCAGCAGTTTTTCGCCAAAAATAAAGCGATAAGAACACATTTCTGGTATCCTGGTGTCCACCTATTTCATTCATTTAAATAAATTTATTTAATTGTCTGTTTCCCGTTGTTTACAATATTTCAGATAAGAATAGATGAATGCGGCCATTAATAACGGTGTACTTCCAGTTTCGTTGGCTTAATTGTCATATATATCAGCATGACAAATGGATTTTTTTTTATTGGTCGATTCTCTTTTCTGTCTTTGAATTATTTTATTAGAAAATGCGAATGACTTTCTGTTGAGCTTGCAGTTATTATACACAACATTCCACGGTGCTAGAAAATTTCGATGCATTATTAAAGTGCTATCTGTTAGTTCTTAAGGCTGTTCTTAAATGCAAAGGAGCTACTTTCTGGCACATTTCTGAAATTCATTTTTGTTCGGAAACGCATGCAATTTTTAGGTGTTCTTATTCAGAAACAAAGTAATCAAATGGCATTTTCCATTGTTTGGTGACGGCAGAAGATATTTCAGAAAATACTGTCAAAGTTGGCGTTTTGAACCAAATTTCCTGACGCGACAGCGCGGGGAAGGAGAAACACTTGTGATCACGTGACAATATTCACTATGATGAGTAATTTATGTATCAAAAATAGAAAGCGCTATTCGATTTCAAATGGTTTGGAATATGCTAAAAAGGGAATTTGTGTCAGAAATTTCTAAGCTGTTGAGCAGGAAATTCGAGAACCGTCTTGTACCTTTTTAAACTCGCCGAAAATCAACAAAAACATTCAAAGTTTGAATTAGTGAATCTTCAGAAATGTTTTATGTATAAACATGAAAATTTGACTGTTGATTAAACATTTTGTACTTTTTAATATAATACCATTAGAAACTGACTAGTCTTTTACAAAATTCGTGCATTGTTGAAATTAAAATAGCTCTGTTTTTTACCCTGTAAGTCATTGTGCGTATGATACTTTGAGAACGTATGCATGGATTGTTATGAAATTTGATATATATAATAAGCAGATATATATTTTTTGAAATGATCTATTCTTAGGTCAAAAATACTTCATTAAACATGTAAAAAAATATTTTTGTAAAAAAAAAATCAAAATTAAAAAACATTTTAATGATAAAAAATAGTCATAACTAAAAATCTCATCACTGTAAATACTTAAAAGTTGATAATTTTAAACACACATATGTGCTTATTATCTACATCAAATTTCATAACAATCCATGCATACGTTCTCAAGATATCATGCGCGCAATGACTTATTGAATAATAATAATAATAATAAAAGAAGTTATTTTAATTTCAGTAATGTACAAATTCTGTAAAAGGCTAGTCAGTTTCTAATGGTATTATATTAAAAAGCCCAATCTGTTTTATCAATAGTCAAAATCTCATGTTTATACATAAAAAGGTTTTGAAGATACACTAATTCAAAAAAACTGTTTTTTTTTCTTCTTTAAATATCTTCATCCATACATCTGCGTGTGTTGAATTAAAAAAAAAAAAAAAAAAAACACGCATTCACGCATGTAGTAAAAAAAAATGTGCAATTGTAAATCCGCAGAGTCTAATTCCATAAAACTTTTCCGTAAATAAATGTGAGAAATACGTGATGTGGAGAATAATAAAATCGAACACCGAAATGCGATGTTTATTGCCACAACAGCCCCCATGTGCTATCCAATTTTAAATATTTTTATGTATGTATCATCAACCACAACCCATCATTCTCCAAAATATCATCGTGAATATGGAACTGTGATACCTGAGTGACAGATTAACCGGATGCTGTAAAATCATCACACCTCTTTTAACGATGACACATAAAAGCAGTTATTTTAATTGCGTGACCTTATAAAGATTTCTTATCGGTCTACTTGTTTTTAAATGAAGTTTTTTTTTTTTTTGGGGGGGGGGGGATATAAAATACACCCACCACAGGCGAATTTGCATTCTTACGAGCAATTTGTTGTAAGAAAAGAAAGAGCAAAAATATTGCAGTGTACTCTATTTTCCAAACTGTATACATTAATGTGTGCCACGATATGTAATAGGTATACCGTGAAGAAGTAATATAGAAAGTTGAAGTACTTTTCCAGTTACTTTCTAAGATTTTTTTTTTTTTTTTTCTCTGTGGATGTGAGTGATATGTTTTACATCTTTGAAATATTAGTATAGTGCTGAAGACTTAAATTCGTATTTTAGAGGTTTTTAAAATTTGTATTTTACAGAATGCTCCACCAGTTCACAATATTTCCCCGCTGAGCTAATTTTTTACATTGTAAAAAGTGCCGTATTCACTTTATTCAATTCACCTGGCATGTTTGAATTTCAGAAGTATCTGAAAATATTTTGAGCACTTGCATTTATTTGAAAGTTTTGTAACTGACCAAAAAAAAAAAAAAAAAAAAAAAAGTTTACTAATAAGCTCAGATTTCTTCAACTGAATAATACCATAAAAATAATAAAACAGATGAAAATACGGGTGGAATGTACTAACTCCACTAACTCCATAGCTGCTAAGGAGATATAACAGGGTTCTACAAATTTGAAAAAATCTGGAAACCAGCAAAAAATTCTAGTCGTCAGTAAAATATATTTACTCCCACTCCGTTCTTAGCTCCCATATTTTAAATATAATTATCGATTTAGAAAAATGACAAAAGTTTTTATGAATTAATTGAGACGGAATAATAACAAACATAGTTCAGGATAGTATTTAATTTAGAACGATAATATAAACCAAGGTTTCTAATAAAGCTTATCAAAATTTTATAACATTGAAAAAAAAAAAGAAAGAAAGAAATACAGTAAAATCTTCAGTAATCGGAATGTTTGGGACACGCTGATTTCTGGATATTTCAAATGTCCGTATAGTTGAGCGCCACAAAAACATGAACAAGGAGAAGAGGGCATCAATGTAATAGGAAGCAGGGGAAAAAAATTCGCCTATTTGCCTGTCGAAGTCAATCGAATAATTCTGCTTTTATTATTTTAAAACAAGGTGTTTAGCCACCTGGAAAACCCGGATAAACTGTAAAAGTCAGGGAAATTTATATGGACTGGAAAAGTCAGAGGAAAGTCACGGAATTTACCATCGCTGGGGAAATTTGAAAATTCTGAGAAAAATTCAGGAAAATGTTTCTGGTTGCAAAAAAACTAAGGATTTGAAATTGCAATACCACGGAAATATAACTTTGCGCTTCAAAGGTAAATTGATTGTGGAAATTTTTTTTTCGCCTATTTGCCTGTCGAAGTCAATCAAATAATTCTGTTTTTATTATTTTAAAACACGGTGTTCAGACACCTGAAAAACCCGGATAACCTGGAAAAGTCAGGAAAATTTACATGGATTGGAAAAGGCAGAGGAAAGTCACGGCAATTTACCATCGCTGGGGAAAAGTCAAGGAAATTTGAAAATTCTGAGAAAAATTCGGGAAAATGTTTCTGATTATAATAAAACTAAGAATTTGAGATTGTAATACCACGGAAATATAACTTTGCGCCTCAAAAGCAAATTGATTGTACGGGTGGTTGAAATACTCATTACAGTAAGTAAAGAGTATTTCAACCACTCGTACAATTCATTTTGTCTACCCTTTTTCAATTCCCGCTCCACCAAATCTTTGTGCAAAAAAATATTGTAGAATTAATTAGGTGATGTTAGGTCTGTTTGCTTATCTTTGTTTGGAAACGACTTCTTTGTATTTTGTGTCAAAGCAATCTGTGTTTAACTGTGACTGATGTGATAAAGAATCATCATGCCAAATGTTTAGCATGTAAACGAAAACCTCATTAAGAAATACAGGGGCGTCAAGCGATCATTAACCATGCAATAAACGTCTTAGTATTAAACAATTTGTAAATTATGCAAATAATTGTTTAAAAAATCAGTAGTTTGTGCTTCAGAATCAAATGTGAAAGTTTCACTCTCAAATTCACAGCTTTTCAAATTCTTTGGTATGATGGTTTTCCAATTATATTAGTATGAAAAACTTGGAAAAGTCAGGGAAATTTATTGCTGATCTGAAATAGACACCATGTTTAAAATTTGCGCTTGACAAACTTATTTTTGCCGAATTAAAAAAAAAAAAGTTTGGATATAATTTCTGAGTTTATTTCTTAATATTTGGTGACATTGCAAACATCTATAATGAGATAATAAGGATTTCAATTTAACTGTGTGACTAAGATGAGTAACAGATGCTGCTCTTGATATAAATTATTGCCATATATATCCTCCTCTGAGTATTTATGAATAAATCACTTTACCAATTGATGTAGATAGCCAATCTTACACTGTGGAATGTTTTTGTAAAATAAAAGTATATACATGTATTTCAACTTGGTTGGACAATTTTTCTCAAATATCTCAAAACTTACGGAGTTTCTAGAATAAACGATTCAATTTACTAAATTTTAACATGAGTGAATAAAAAAAGAGTTTAATTTAAAGGTATTTGACACCTTAAGAATTTGTGATTCATTCTTTTCTCTGTGACTCACACCGAATAAACTCGTTCCGGAGTTCGCCGAATTCCTCCGTACCAAACATGTCTGCCATACCAGTTCAACATTCCTCCCGTTCATCTCAGATCTCTGCATCCTCACGTAGACACGAAATGTGTAGCGAAAGCAGTCTGAGGAGCGCGTTGAAGAATTTACCTTGACCGCTTTTTTTCCCCCCTCCACCTTCCTTGAAATTTTCAATTTGACTAATATTCATCTATTTAAATAATGATTGATGTCAGAGTGATTTACATCATTTTTCATGCTCCTATTCTGGTCAGCTACGTAATTCGGTTTACCATTTTACCATTACTGCGTTATTATTGGTTGTGGTAAATTTTAAATATATCTTTGGAATATTCATTTTGTGGTTGACCAGCAAAAAAACTATGCACGTTGTGTTTTTCTTGTTTTTTTTTTTTTTTTTTTTTTTTTTTTTTTAAGGTAATAAATGATGCAATTAGAAATTCTTGCTTAAGTTTCCGGATTCATCGGTTTTCCGTCTATTAATTTAGATTTAAAAATCTCAGTGCATATTCGATTTTGATAATGTCAATCCAGTAAGGTTACTTTTTGCCTATTAGTTGGTGTGTATAAATGCTATAGATCATATACAGGACAGCACATTCCGTTTATTGACGAAAATTCAAGAAGGGGAATTTTAAACTTTGCTTCGCCTTTCTTTCCTAACTGATCTAAATTTTAGTATACTATGTAGTATATATACAAATTTATAGATCATATACAGGGCTACACAAAATAATTCGGATATTTTCCTGTCTATTGGCGGTAATTGCTGAAATTGTTATGCGTTTTCCAAATTGTTTACTTTTCCCCCTATCTGTGAAGTTTTGTTACAGTATTCTGGAAGTGTTGGAAATTGTTTCATAATTAGTACTTGACGCATGATTTTTCATTCTTTTTTTTTTCTCCTTAACTCAGCTGAGCATTGCCTTGTTGAAGAAATGTCTAAAGTGACAACATATGACAAATATACGAATTCATACTTGGGTTTGCAATTTGTAAAAATTCTGAGGCACATCTTTATGCACTAAAAGATCCAGTTTCAATTTTTCCATAACTTCCACTTTTACGGAACCAAAAATTAATCCTTTCTATATTTGTGCATCGCTTTTGTGTCGTGAAATTCTGTTCACGAAATATCGTCAGAAAAATCGTAAGAAGAAGAAGAAAAAAAAATGCATTAACTTCCTCTCTGTATTTATTCTTTTGGTAGACGATGGCTTTTATCAAAGAAGCATCATACTACGATAGATATCCAGGCCTCCCTACTCTATCTTTCAACACAGAGAAATACATTCGTTTTCTATTCATCTAAGAAGTGAAGCGGTAAATGATTCTCCAACATCCAGGATTCTGCTTCGAAAATAGAGATTCCTCCCTCTTCCCAGGGGATTAAATCCGGTGAAACAGGATATTTGAAGTGGAGTGCACTGTTCCCTTTGTGGTCATTTAATGGAATGGAAAAAGAAATGGGAATAGATAAGGAGCAGAATTATTATTCCGAGATTTATGAGAATATGGACATTGATGGGAATTTGAACTAATATAAGCTAACCAAAAAATTCTTAGCTTGAAAATGGGCCTGTATATTTGAATTAGAAATATAGTTTTAACTTTTATGAGAACACACATATATATACAGGGTTTCCCAAAAAGGTTGAAACACGCTTTAAAGTTTTACCAATTTACATAGGCGATGTAAATTGTTCAAAATAAGGTAGGAATTAAGATTACGTTTATGAAACAATGATGCAATTTTTTTTTTTTTTTAAGTTGTATTTAGTTAATAGTTTAGTTATTTTCAGGGGTGGGGTATTTTCAGAAAATCTTACCAACCAAGGATTTATTTTACGAACCAGCAAGATACTCTTGAAAATTTTATGACAAAATGTATGCGACTGCAAAAATAGTTAATTATTATTACTACAGTCAATTTTCATATTTTTTCTATAAAATTAAGAAGCATACACTACAGAGTAAAATTTATAGGATAGAGCTTAGTACCATCGCTGTAATTTGTGAAGATGCAAAATACAGCTAACTAGTAAAAAAAAAAGTTTTTGGCATATCTTTCTATAGCCCACAGTTTTTCAAAGACTGCCTAAAAATCCCCTCGCCAGTGGTGATTAAAATGGTGTATTTCCACATCCCTGGTTATGTTTAGTTAATAGTTATATTTAGTTAATTTTTATAAATTATATTTAGAAAAATTTCCTCCGTCTTCTGGCAAGCACAAGAGTAGAAAATCCATTCTTATACGACCAAAACTCTTTGAGTTATGATATTTTAATGTTTATGCAATTTCGGAGCTTTTCGACACTAAAATACACTGAGAAAAAAATCTGCCCTTCTCAACTAGAATCTAAATTGTGGCTCCAGAAAAAATAGTTCCATGTCATCCCTATAAATTCTAGTTCCTTTTTTTTACCAGAGAGTTCTAGAGTCTCCTATTAGAATTCAAGAGTGTTTTCCAATATTCTCGTGGTCAGACTTATTTAAAAATGTCTGCAAATAGATGCGAACAGAAGACGCTAGTTTTAGTAACTATAATGCTAGTTTATAAATCCATTCCAGAAATAAAGTGATAATTTCTCGCAGTTTGCACGATTCATTATCGTTTTGTCACCTAGAAAACAAGAGACTAGAAATTCTCGATCATTTCGTCTATTCAGTTTAGTTGCTTACCCTATTCGCATAGCTCGAACTTCTATATTTCTAGTTTAGAGATTTAGAAACAGCCTAACTATTCATTCTAGTTGAAGGAGGTATATTTTTTTTTTCTCAGTGTATCGTCTGTCTATTTTTAGTTTCCTGAAAGCTCCAACATTTCATAAACTTTAAAGTATAATAACTCGGCGAGTTCTGGTGTTATAAGAATGAATTTTTTACTGTTGTACTTGTCAGAGTATAGAGAAAATTTTTCTAAATTCAGTAAACCTCGTTACAACGGATTTGTAGGTGGCAGAACTATCTTCAAGTGTCTGCAACGCTAATAATGTTTTCAAAAATAGTCTGCAATACGCAATGTATCATATAAATCTATTCTTGCTGCTGTTGTAGTGCTAATTAATCAAGAACTTATTCAATGAGGAAGAAACTTTTGAGAATACAAAAAGTGCCATTTGGAAGCAACCATTTTATTTCTAAAATTACGGAAGTTCTTTTATAATCTATTTGTAATGCAACCATCCTAAACTTTTTTTTAAAAAAGCTATACTTGTAGAAAGTAGTTTAAAGATGCATATGATATATTAGGGCCATGATTTAGGATTTATAGTTATTTAATTTAGCTTAATGGGGGGTGTCAGTTATTGGTTCCTAGAATTTCATTTCACCAGTCTCTGACAGAGGGGTTGGTTATTGGTTATATTAAAGAAAGTTGAAATCTATTATTTGAACCGTTTAAAAATACATGATAATAAATTAAATTTATCTTGTAGTAAACACCATTAAAATTTAAGTTGTTTTACCGGTGTGGCTGACACCAGATGTCAGTTACTGGTTCATAAATGTCAGTTATTGGATATCTGCATTACTAATAATGCAGAACAGCTTACTAAATCCCACATTTTGTAATAAATATAAATGTTTGTGTTTTTATAATAAAGAATAAAGTTTTTTTTAAAGCATTTTAATCTTTTAAAATAAAGTGTCAGTCACTGGTTCACTTTGTGTCAGTTATTGTCGTTCCAAAATAGGGAGCGTGTCAGTTACTCGAGTTTTTGACCCTATTTATGAATAAAATTAATTTTTAATAATAAAATGTATAATTTTTCAAAATTTTGCCAATTAGTATTTTTTAATATATCTCTACTATCCTTTCAAAAGCAAAGATAAGTATAAAATAGATTTAAAACTTCGTAATAGTGATTTGAACAAGAAAGAATCCTTAAAGTGTGAGTTACTGGGGGTTTCACCCTTGCTAAATTTTATAAAAAGTAAAGACTTCGTACAATAACAATTATTTTCAATCTGATTGTTTTCATGCTTTTCCTTAAATCAGGGGTCTGTCCAGACTTTTTTCCCAGGGTCCTGTTTTTGTGAAATTGTGAACAGTTTTTTATGTTTGTGAAAAATCTAATCATAATTTTGTGAATTTGAAGTGGTCGTTATATTCAGGTTCTTGTTTATGCATTTTAAAGAAGATATATGGATATAAAATACATATATTTTCTTTATTATATGTAAAAGTGACAGGTCAGATTTTACTTTTAAATGATTAATTTGTGAAATTTTAGTTTGAAGATGGAAATTTTTTGTGAAAAACCTATTTTGAAGACAAAGAATTTTGTGAAGGGTCCTGTTTTAGGGAAAATAATTTTGTAAAGGGTCCTATTTTACGGAAAATAATTTTATGAAGGGTCCTTTTTTGAAATGAAAAATTTTGTGAAGAGTCCTTTAAAGGACCCAATTTTTTCCTAAACAGATCCCTGCTTAAATATTTTACAAATGAAAAGGAATGTGTGTTTAAAGACACATTTCAAGGAAGGGTGGAGAGAGAAAATTCGTAAAAAAATTAATATATAATGTTGTGTTCCGGATTGCCTTAATCCTTTGTATCACCGCCTTGCCTATCTGCAACAATATCAAAAGTAAATGTTACTTACACGGTGGGCTGTAACAGAAGATTTTATTTGTTGCTGCTATCTTCCAACACAACATTAAATATAAATTCTTCATAGAATCCTCAAAAGACGGCGATACTGGATTAATTTTTCATCGCAAACTTTTAATTATCATTTGAGCAGTTTCAAATCGTTATTGCTAAAATGAACTTCGTAAATTTTGTCAAATTAAAAAGGCTGGCAAAAACAGATTTTTTTACAAGGATAAAGTTCTTCTATTAAAAATAAATGAACAACGTGAAATGCACAAATAAAAATATATAGATTGGCAAACAGCTGTTTCGGAGCCCCTAAAGCTCCATCATCAGTGCAAATTCAAAAGATTAAAACCCGATTTAAAAGTTTAAGCCGTGTAAATATGCTTGCGTCTTTCGTACGCGACAAGATTGAATAAAATTAAATCCACCTTTAAGTTAAATCCACCTTTTTAGATAAGTTCTTATACTTTACAATTTTGTATTAGAAAAACTGAAAATTTTTATGAGAAGTTTGTAATTTTCTGTTTATTGCAGCTGTGAAAAAAGTATCTTTGAGTCACGAATTTAAAATTTTTATGTTCTGAATTTGTTTTAATTATTTTTTACATGCGTAAAATGATGTATTCTATCATCTGAGTAAATATTTTAAAAATAAGTTGTTGAATCACAAAGGGTTAATAATATTGCTTTTTAGTCCGATTTCTGGTATTCCTCCTTTTTGATGAAGATAGAATGTTGCAATTTTTGTTTCATCTATAAGAATGAAAAAGAATGTTTCTGTATTCCATCAAAGGTCAGTGACCCTGTGGGAGGAGGAGGACTGTCTCTGAATGAAAAATCGATTTTTAGATATCTTGTAGGGAAAGGGGAAGAAGACAAAAATTAATTCACTTGATAAAAGTGACCGAGATTCGAGATATATTGATTTATCCTTAAGTATCAATATCGGATTAGTTGTCTTTAGTCTGGAAGTTATTGTAATTATAACTTATGCTAATAGTTATGAATCTCTCAAAAATAAAAATGTTATTTTTAGAAAGATAGTGTTATTTTCAAGTTTAGCAATTTATATCGATAATTCACGACGTCTCAAGCAGTGCTGCATTCAGATAATTTTGGGGGACTCCGGAGGGGACATTGTAGAGTTTGGGGGGGGGGAGGGGGAATTGCACTTTTTGACCTTTATAAATCATAAAATCTCAAGCCTTCCGGGATGGGGATTTTTAGTGCTCTAGAGAGGGGAGGGGATTGTCCTCCCCGGGCCAGTCCCTGAATTCAACACTGTCCCAAGAACAAATTTTACAGTGGAAGTGTTAAAATTTAAGATACTCATATTGGTAGATGGTAATATGAAATATTTGCAATGAAAAAAGTCAACATTGCCGAAATATTGCCAATCTGTCCATATTTGCCAATATGGACAATAAATATTCATGTGACGTCATAGTGTGTATCACTTAGTGTAAAAGTAGAGGCTAGCGCGTTTGTTTATATATTTTATGACTTGATGCAGACTTAAATACAGGCAAATGCATGCGTAAAATACTTTAGATTCATTTTGTACGAATCACTATTTGATAAATACATATTAGAAAATTTATATATAATTCTTAATAAAAAAATCATTTAACTATTCATTACATTAAAATTATGCATGAAGTTGCATTAAAATAGAGAAAGGATTTCATGTATAAACTATACGTGTTCTGGAAATATCTAAAACTCTATGTAAACATAAAATATATGCGTGAATTTTCTAAACACAGTGCTATTCAATGGCGTGGTTCTGAATGTTATTCCAAGCAGGCTAATTTTTTTAGCCTCGAACCCAAAGGAAGAATATTGTCCATTGGTCCATTACTTGCACTCATAAGCACCCATTATTAGGGAAATATTGCAAATATTGGCCAGAAGATAGCGTATTCAATATTAGCCCAATATTGTTTGCTATTAGCGAGGTATATTACTTTTTTAATTTTTGAACTGTGGATAAAGACTATTTTATTAATATATCATGTACTGGTAAATAATTACGACAGCTACTGAGATATCTTAATTTTTTTCTTCAAACATCTCCAGCCACGTTTCTGCCAGAATTTTTTTTCACCTGTACCTCACACAATGACAAAATTTGCATTGTGGGAGAGATATATCTTTTTTGGGAAAAAAAAAAGAGCAGTGTCGAGTCCTTGAAATTCGAGGCGACAGACGTCCGACACTGCCTAGTGAAAAGTAAGGGTGTTAATTTTTAAAAGCACGAAACCGAGCCTAATGTGGTAATCCGAATCATTCCGAGTGGTTTTGTTTTTCGGGTGTGAAGGTCGCTAATTGTACTAGCGAAAGTTCCAAGTGGGAGACGAGATTGTATTGAACTCTTGGTCCTCTCTCTCTTTCTATCATTTTCCATTTTTTTTCTACTTCGCTAAAATTCGCATTTTAACCTCTTATCTCATAAAATAAATTAGCTGTTAAGATAATTTCAAAACATTTTGCCAAATACGTGATGTGTAAAAGCTAACGTAACATAATTTCAAAACTTTTTACCAAATACGTGATGTATCAAAGCTAACATAAGATAATTTCAAAACATTTTGCCAAATACGTGATGTATAAAAGCTAACATGAAGAACAGCACAAAGAATAATAATAAAAAAAAAAGATAATGCAGCCATTTCAGAGATGTAAAGCAGAGCAAAATGAAAAACAGTGTACAACAGCAGCATCAATATCCACTGATACCGACCAAAATTTGTTGATGTGACAATTTAAGATTCTTGCTCATCTTAGGTCTTCGTAAAAGTTGATGGATTTACGAGCAATTGGGATAGTGAACAAATTGGAAAACGAACATTTAATAGAATTAGCGATCCTTCTTGCTGAAACTATAGAGAACTGACACGAACTGAAAAATTTCTTCTCTTCTTTGCGCGACATCCTTGCCCAATTGTTAGGCCAGGCTTGACATTGACTGGTCTTCTGTCCCTAGTCAAATTGATTTTTATTTTTCCTTTTCTTCTGTCGTTTCGATAAAATGCTTCTCGTGCGGTGAGTAAATAAAAGTGAGATAATCGTGGTAAGCTTTCAAATGGATTGCAAATAAAATACATTTGAAATTTAAATCAATAAATATTCAATATGTGATGAATGGTAGTCGGAAATTTGAAACAACCTAGGCAGCGAGGATTAATTGTGATTATATCAAATTGTGAATGTATTGAAAAAGAATACCCTGATGTTTTTATTTTTTCCTGAAGTGGAGAAAAAAGTTTTGCTAGCAATTTATTTGCTCATTTAATCCTTTCTTTCCTTGTGAAGAATTTCGTCTCCGCGTGCGACATCCTTGCCCAATCGCTAGGCCGGCCGTGACATTAGCTGGTCTTCTGTCCCAAGTCGAGCTTGAATTTTTTTGTTTTTCCGGGTTGCTCCGGTAGGGTTGCCTCTCGTGCCGTGGTACATAAAAGTGAGATAATCGTGATAAGCTTTCAAATGGATTGCATTTAAAAACATTTAAAATTTAAATCAATAAATATTCAATATGTAATGGTAGTGGAAAATTTTAAATAATCTAGGCAGCGAGGATTGATTGTGACCATATCAAATCGTGAATGTACTGAAAAAGATACCTCGATGTTGCATTTTTTCATGAAGTGAAGAAGGAATGTTTTGCTAGCAATTTATTTGTTCATTTAATCCTTTCTTTCCTTGTGAAGAATTTCGTCTCTTCGTGCGACATCCTTGCCCAATTGTTAGGCCGGCCTTGACATTGGCTGGTCTTCTGTCCCAGGTCAAACTTGGTAAAAAAAAAAATCCGGTCGTTTCTGTAGGGATGCCTCCTGTGTCGTGGTACATAAAAGTGAGGTAGTCGTGATAAGCTTTCAAATGGATTGCATATTTTAAAAAATCTAATATTTAAATCAATAAATATTCAACATGTAATGGTAATATGAAATTTTAAATAAACCTAGGCAGCGAGGATTGCTTGTGAGTGACCATATCAAATTGTGAATGTACTGAAAAAGATACCTTGATGTTGCATTTTTTCATGAAGTGAAGAAGGAATGTTTTGCTAGCAATTTATTTGTTCATTTAATCCTTTCTTTCCTTGTGAAGAATTTCGTCTCTTCGTGCGACATCCTTGCCCAATTGTTAGGCCGGCCTTGACATTGGCTGGTCTTCTGTCCCAGGTCGAGCTTGAAAATTTTTTTTCCGGGTCGTTTCGGTAGGCATGCCTCGCGTGCCGTGGGTATCGTTGTTGGTTGACGCCCGAACTTAGCATAAAAATGGACTCGCATATTTTCATTGGGTGGCAGACTGTCTGTGAAGGTCGTCTCGGGGTGGTTTTAGAAGCGATGAGGACTTCAGATTTTTTTTAATTTTTACTTTTTTGTGTTCATTTTCCATTGTTCGGCTGATTTTCATTTATTGTGCAAGACATGCCAGAATGTGAATGTATTGTCATTGATATAGGCGGATTATTCTTAAATATAATTTTAGCCGAATTCTTTGAGGTCATCGATTTGATGCTCATTCGATATGCATGTAACCTGCATGGTTATAAAAGAAGTTTTTTTTGTGTTTTTTTTTCTCCTATATCTGGTTTAGAAGTTTTTTTTTTTTTTTATACAAAAGCCTTTGATTCTTCGTTTTTGTGTAAAAAGAAGTAAGATTATCATTATTACGATTAATGAGTATCTAAGTTAAATTTAACATGAGCTTGATTAGAAAAACTAGGCATGGCTTCGATGTTGAAAGTTATCGCTAGTATTGAGGACAACAATAGGCCAAAAATATTATCGAATATTATCGATATGCTGCATGCAGCCAAAAAAAAAAAAAAAAAAAAAAAAAAAAAAAAAAACTTTTTTTTTGTTGTGTTTGCTTTTTCCTATATTTGGTTTAAAATTGTGCTTTTTTAAAATTTTTACAAAACCTTTGATTTTTTGGTTGTATAACGAGAAGTAAAATTAGCATTATTACGATTATGATGAATGTCTTAAGTTAAATTTTACAAGCGTTTGATTAGAAAGACTACCGGTATGGGTTCGATATTGAAAGTTATAGTTGTTGAGGACAACAATAAGCCAAAAATATTATTGATAGGCGTGTAGCCCCCGTGGTTATAAAATAACTTTTTTTTTTTTTTCTTATATCTGGTTTTGAATCGTGCTTTTATTTTAATTTTTACAAAACCTTTGATTCTTCGTTTTTGTATAAAAATGAAGTAAAATTATCATTATTACGAATATAATGAGTATCTAAAGTTAAATTTTACAAGAGTTTTATTAGAAATACTACCGGTATGGGTTCGATTTTGTTGAGGACAACAATAAGCCAAAAATATTATCGATATGGGTGTAGCCTTCGTGGTTATAAAAGAACTTTTTTGTTTGTCTGTTTTTTCCTATATCTGGTTTAGAATTGTGTTTTTATTTTTATTTTTACAAATCCTTTGATTCTTCGTCTTTGTATAAAAAAATGTACAATTATCATTATTACGATTAATGAATGGCTAAAGTTAAATTTTACAAGAGCTTAATTAGAAATATATTGAAAGATATCGTTAGTATTGAGGACAACTTTAAGCCAAAAATATTATCGAATATTATCGTTCTTAAATCCTGCATGGTTATAAAAGAATTTTTGTTTCCCACTTAGATATATGGTTTAGAATTGTCCTTTTTTCATTTTATTTTTTCAAAGCCTTTGATTTTTCGTGTTTGTATAAAAAGAAGTAAAATTATCATTATTACGATTAATAAATTTCTAAAGTTAAATTTTATATTAGCTTGATTAGAAAGACTACCGATATGGGTTCGATATTGAAAGTTATCTTTAGTGTTGAAGTCAACAATAAACCAAAAATATTACCGTTATGTTGACAAGAATTTTCCAGCGATATTGAATTGAACTAAAAATATATCTGTTTCCCAAGTATACTCTGTTTTCCTACCAGTAAAGAAGTGTAATTTTAAAATATGTTTTTTTCCAGTATATGAAGTTGGAAGCGTCGAAAATTATGATTTTTGTTTTCTTAACATTTTCCAATATAGTTGAAAGTGTTTATTAATTCAGTTTGTCTGTCTGTCCGTGCTCTAACTCCCGTAAATATACCCGGATTGCCGTGACCATTTTATATATTATTGAGGTTTACTATAGAATGTTCGATATTGAAAATGAAGTGTGTTGCATTTATAGTTCATTTACAGGCACACACAAAAGAATTCCATTCCATTATGATCTTTGGAAAGAAACAATTTGGGGTGCATTTTAATGATGTTATGATACTTCAAACACTATGAAATCACTGAAGTGCACTGCATGTTTTCTGTAGATTATAGAGTGCGTTACATTTATCGTTCATTTACAGAGCCACATAAAAGAATTCTATTAAAGGACTGACTAAGATCGATTATTGCTGGAAGTGCGTTTTCCTCTGTGGTGTGCATTTTTAAACTGATCTAATTTTAAGTAATATTAGGTGGTGTGTATATATTCTATAGATCGCATACAGGGCTACTCGAAAGACTTCGCTCACGTCTACCGGGTATGGACTGCACTTGCTGAAAATGGATTTTTACTCAGATATGTGTTTTTTTATTAAGTTGCTTATTTAGAGAACTCATTTTATTCTAGGAAAAAATTAAATTTCTTAATATTATCCTGTAAGTGTTAGAGAGCGTTTCGTAATATATGCCTGGTGAATGAATTTTCGTTCTTGTTGGTTTTTTATTTCATTTTTTCGACTTTTAACATTCGTAGATCCCTTATTGAACTGTAACAAACAAAACTGGATGAGATAGCTAAGATTAATACCGATTGTAGACCCTAATTAATTTTTAAATTTTTTTTTTTTTTACAATATCTGACGTCGAAGGCTAACATAATAATTTTTCGATTTATCTTGCAAATTTACTCTGACGGCACTTTCAATTTTGAATCGAGTGAGGATTGATGATTTATACTGCCTTGCAAAATTCATACCAGGAAAATTCGGAAGTTTTTTATAAACTGCAAGAAGAACCTTCGACCTCAAATATCCTATGCAATAGGGATGAAAAAAAAAAAAACATTTTAAAATATTGAAATACAAACGAGAAATTCGTAGAGAACGTTTCCACTTTGTTTAATATTGGCCTGAAATGATGAATGTTGATTAATAGAACTCATAAGACTTAAGTTGCAAAAAAAGTCAACTGTAGAATTGTAATTTCTAACACTACAAAATGCTTATCTATCCAGTACAGATCAAGAATAAACGATGAAACAATAGATAGTGTTTAAAGTCATTATTGATTGATTTCTTCTACGGAGAAAGTATTTGCTACTGTCTTACCTCTTTATCACTTTAATTTAGTATTAGTTATATAATTATAATTTTAACGCCATAAAATATTTATCTATCCAGTACAGATCAAATATAAACGATGAAGCAGTAGATAGTGTTTAAAGTCATTATTGATTGATGTCATCTCCGGAAAAAGTACCGTAATTTCGCGCGTATACGCGTATTTCTTAGTTAAGTCTTTTTCAAACCGGAAATTTTATTGAAAATAAGAAGTCAAATAAGTGCTAAGCAGAAGTAAGTCACATTTTATTTAAAATAAATTCTGGTGGGAAATCGAATAGTCTGAGGTGCGGCGTATACGCACGAAATTGCGGTATTTGATATTTGATTTACCTATTTATCATTTTAATTTAGTAATAGTTATAGAATTATAATTTTAACACCATAAAATGTTTATCTATCCAGTAGAAATCAAGAATAAACGATGAAACAATAGATAGAGTGTTTAAAGTCATTATTGATTGATATCATCTACGGAGAAAGTATTTACTATTGTCTTACCTCTTTATCACTGTTATTTAGTATTAGTTATAGAATTATAATTTTAACACAGTAAAACATTTACCTATCTATCCAATACAGACCAAGAATAAAGCGATGAAATAATAAATAGAATTTAAAGTTATTATTGATTGATGTCATCTACCGGCGAAAGTATTTGTTATTGTTTTACCTATTGATTACTTTAACTTAGTAGTAGTTGCAGAATTGTAATTTTAACATAAAATGTTTGCCTATCCAGCAGCAGACTGAGAATAAAACGATGAAACAATAATATTTAAAGTCATTATTGATAGATGTCATCTACCGGTGAAAGTATTTGCTTTATTGTCTAACCATTTATCACTTTAATTTAGTTGTAGTTATGTATCTAATTATTGCGTTGACATTTAATTACATTCTTTTAGGCAGGTATCCATTTTCATCGTTTATTTATCAGTTAAAACTGTCTGCGCATCGTTTTATGTCACAATAGTACAATTGTAATTTAACACCTTAAAATGTATATCTATCCGCTACAGATCAAGAACAAGACGATGAAATAATAAATAGTGATTTAAGTTATTATAGAAGGATTGTGAAAATATTTGTTATTGTTTTACGTATTTATCACCTAGTAGTAGTTATCACTACATAGTATAAAACAAAGTCGCTTTTTCTGTCCCTATATCCCTATGTATGCTTAAATCTTTAAAACTACGCAACGGATTTTGATGCGGTTTTTTTTAATAGATAGAGTGATTCAAGAGGAAGGTTTATATGTATAATAACATCCATTAAATAGTGGAGAAATACTGTTATTTTTGAGATTTTTAATGTGATGTCGTAAATAATTTTATTTTTTCCGCTTATACATTGCAAACGCAGGCTGAACCCTACAAGATTTATCAAAATAATGTACTAATTATTGTACACATTAAAAAGGTCTACAGAAAACACAAAGAGATGAAGGTTTTCAAGGTTAACCCGAAGCAAAGCGAGGGAGGGCCGCTAGTTGAATTATAATTTTAACAGTTATAAAATGTTTATTTATCCAGTAGCAGAACAAAATGATGAAACAATAAATGGGCTTTAAAGTCATCATTGATTGATGTCATCTACCGGTGAAAGTATTTGCTTATTGTCTTACCATTTATCACTTTAATTTAGTTGTAGTTATGTATCTAAAAATTACCGCGTTGACATTTAATTGCATTCTTTTGGGCACGTATCCATTTTCATTGCTTATTTATCAGTTAAAACTGGCTGCGCATCGTTTTATATGCCCAATGGCATGTTTTTATTCAAACACTCTTTTTGAAGAATTGCCGTGTAATTACATGTAACATATTTCAGGCGCCAACCGGCGAATCAGTTTCATTGGTACATTTTTTGTTTTCTTCTTTAATAACTTTCGTCTGTCTCTTTTTACACGTATATAGGTTAGTAATACCGACATTCTGACTCTATTCTCTTGACAGGCAGGCGCCGGCAACATTGAAACCGATGAATAAAAAACGAAAAACTTTCCCTTTTTCCACCTTTCTTCTTTATATCTGTCCATCCGTCTTATAGAAACAATTAGGGCGAGGCCGTGACGAAACTAATTGTCTTCCGCGATGATGGATCGATTGAAAATGTATCGATGAATTCTTTTAAGCGTCTTTCGATTGGATTTCGATGAAGGTGTAAGATTGAGCTTTTATAGTTTTAAAAGCTAAGCTAGTTTGGGCCACATGCCATCGATAGTAATTTGGTGTAAGGTTAATAGGTTGGTTGAGCTTTAGAAGTGTCAACTGTATTTAGAAAGTAATTTATGGTACAGCGTAAATGAGCAGATAAATGCCATATTTCTTTCTTTTTTTACATCTTTTTTTTTTTTTTTTTTTTTTTTTTTTTTTTTTGTGTGTGTGTGTGTGTGTGTAAAGACTTCTAAGCATTAGCATTAAAAGCATTAGCAGCTAGCTTTTTAGTAGCATTTTAAAGGCTTACAATTCATTGCAAAACTAGTATTTATATTACTGTTTGAATGATGCATTGAATATTCTAAGTTAAAAAATTCAAAGTTTAGTTAAAATTAATAAAAATTAAAATAAGTTAATTACATTTCCGTGGCAAAAAACGGGACGGTTTTTTCCAGGTTTTTTTTTCCATTTTTGGCAAAAACTTGCCAACCCTTAGTCTACTGTCATTCAAACGCATATTTCTATTATGTTTTATGTAGTATCTTATTTTCATAGAGGGTACATGAATAATATTTAAAGTCATTATTGAGAGATGTCATCAGCCGATGAAAGTATTTGCTTATTGTCTTACCATTTATCAGTTTAATTTAGTTGTAGTTATGTATGTATCTAACAATTATTGCGTTGACATTTAATTATGGTATAAATTTTCATCGTTTAATTTTTCAGTTAAAACTGGCTGCGCATCGTTTTATATGTCCCAATAGTAATTTTAACACCTTAAAATGTATATATATCCAGTACACATCAAGAACAAGGCGATGAAATAATAAACTTGTTTATTACGAGTAATATTATAACGAGCAAACGCTCTGGTTAGTTCATCTTCATTATAACAGCATTCGATTATATCATTTTAACTTTGCTTTGAAGCATTTTTAAGGCCACGATTCATTGAAAAAAGCCTGTATTATCCGTGTTTTTTGGAAGTTTACTGTCATTCAAACGCATATTTCTATGTAGTACCTTATTTCCACAGAGAGTAAATGAGTAAAGCTTGAAATTGCTTAGTGTGAGAATGTTATAACGAGCAAAGGCGCTGGTTAGTTAATCTTTATTATAACCGAGGTCGACTACACTAACTGTTGGGTAAGCATTTAAACAGGTTTGGCTTTTTACTGGTAAAAACTGGTTTTTACCAGGACATGGTATAAACTAGGTTTTTTACCCGTAAAAACCTGGGAAAAAGTGGTAAAAACCTTAGGATACAATAAACTGCACTGGTCATTAAACTGTATTTTAATACTATTGATAAAAACTGTATTTTCATGTAATTGATGTATTTTTATATAGAGAGAGAACTTGTAATATTTGTAAGTGTTTTGTTTTTATTAAAATGATTAAGGTATTTAAGTGCCATAAAGTGTACTTATAATTTCTTATTTCCTTTAGTAAAAATTAGTAAAAACTAATCTCCATCAAGATAAATATTGTATTGTAGTGTGTATTCTCATAATAACAGTTATGAGTTTCAGATTTAATAATGATAAATGTACAATAATATCTTTAAAATTTTGAATTCTTGTAGGAGGAAAACATGGATGAAAGTTTTTCAGGCTTTTTATATTCCTTAGAAACCAATATTTTCATATAGCATTCTTTTACTTACCTAATCAGAAACTAAATTAGGTGAATACTGTTATGTGGAAATAGTGGTATTTTAAATACTCGGAACACTTTCACCCCTGGGGCAAATCAAAAATTGGTAGATAAATATTCATAAAAGTGACAAAAGCAGTCAAACTAATGAGTTTTTTTAAAGGTGGTAAAAACCCTGGTAAAAACATGTTTTTCCAAAGACGGTAAAAACCATGGTTAAAACCAGTAAATACCGTCCAACCCTGCATTTAAACCTCTGATAGTGTATGTATCCCGCGCTTCCTAAAAGTAAAATTAGCGTGAAAATGATTAATGTTGACTAGTAGGACTCATAAGACTTTAGTTGAAAAAAAGTCAATTGTAGAATTGTAATTATAACACTATAAAATGCTTATCTATCCAGTACAGATCAAGAATAAACGATGAAACAATAGATAGTGTTTAAAGTCATTATGATTGATCTCATCTACGAAGAAAGTATTTGCTATTGTCTTACCTCTTTATCACTTGGAAGTAATTATAGAATTGTAATTTTAACACCATAAAATGTTTATACCTTTACCCAGTAGCAAAAATAAATGATGAAACAATAACTATGATTTGAAGTCATCATTGATAGATGTCATCTACCGGTGAAAGTATTTGCTATTGTCTTACCTATTTATCAATTTTTAATTATTTATAAATTTTTACCTATTTTTAATTTAGTATTAGGCTTATAATTATAATTTTAATTCCATAAAATATTTGTCTATCCAGTACCGATCAAGTATAAACTATGAAACAATAGATAGTGTTTAAAGTCATTATGATTGATCTCATCTCCGAAAAAAGCATTTGCTATTGTCTTACCTCTTTATCACTAGTTATAGAATTATAATTTTAAGATCATAAAATGTATATTTATCCAGTACAGATATAAACGACGAAACAATAAGTGTTTAAAGTCATTATTAATTGATGTCATCTACGGAGAATATATTGGTTGTTGTCTTACCTATTTATCATTTTAATTAAGTATTAGATATATAATTATAATTTTAACGCCACAAAATGTTTATCTATCTATTACAGATCAAGAATAAACGATGAAACATTGATTGAGGCAACATGAGAAAATTTTAATAAATAAGCAAAATTTTTAAAATATGTAATTTTTTAAGCGATTTTCATTAAAAGATCGCGCAGTCAGAGAGTAAAAATGCCAATGATAATATATTTCATATTTCAAATACTTGGATATTTGAAATATGTAATAAAGAAAATGTACAATGCTTGAAACGATTTGATTAATAAATGACACTCAGAATGTTAAGTCGTGAGTCCCTACAAAAAAGATCCGATATTATTCCAGTGTTATATGCCTGTTTTCTGGAAGTCTCTTGACACTTGACTCACACTTCTGTTAAGGTAACTTTTTTTTTTTTCATTATTTTTCTCTTTTAACTTCTCAAGTGAACGAGCAAATATGTTTCAATTCCCGTTGATATCTCAGTACACAATACAAGGGGTATTTGGACCTCAGTTTATAGGAAGAAGGGAATCACTCATTATAGAAGTTTTCAAAAACAATTTTCTCCGAAATAATGCCAAACAAAATAAGGCCGAGTCGAAGAGTTCATGAATAAAGCTGGAAATCGCGCTTATTCCGATAACTTTGTTTGGTACTTTTCGGTTAGCCGGACGCCAGTGATATATATACATGTATATATATACACACATATATATATATACACATATCTACATATGCGTATATATATATACACACATATATGTATGTATATATATATATATATATATATGTGCGTATATACATATGTGTTTATATGCGTACTGGCATATAAACACATCACTGGCGCCCGGCTAACCGAAAAGTACCCTTTGTTTTAACGACCAATGGCACTGGTTAGTTCATCCTCATTTTATAATCAAGCTCCGCTGTAGCTAATTTTACGTAGAGGTATTTAAGGCTATTCTTAAATTCAAGCTCGTAACTTTCTGAGATATTCGTAAACTCATATAATTGGCAAGTGTTCCTATAAAATAAAATAAATATATAAAAAAATCCCTGACGGCTCGGCCTACAGGCACAGGTAGATTTCGAAGACGCAGACCGTGGGGCACCTGTTTGTCGGGAATTGCGGAAGAAATGACCTTTTTTGCGATGATGCTGCAGTTGGAACCGCATACTTCGAAACCAAACTTGTTTGCAGGCGGAGCCAGCAAGGATTTTTTTTTTTTTTTTTTTTTTTTGCTATAAGAGTTGGTCCTATAAAAAACATGTCAATATAAAAGTTTTAGATAATATTAAGAGGATTTATAATAAATTTAAGCGGATTTGAAATTTTGGGAATTGACGAAGTTATGAATTGTTTTCTTCTAAAACCCCCCTCCCCCCCCACCTTAAGACAATTTTTAATTATATCAGAAATCTGTCATACATAAATTTTCGGCCCTTCTCCTAGAAGTAATAATAACTTCAAACGGATTCGATATGTATCATAATTAAGAAATTATGGTTTTTTTCTGTTTTCACAAAAAGTCCCCCCCATCCCCCCCCCCTTGGTTCGATTTTGCCCATTAACGAACTTGACCGAGATTTTATGCCCTTGATTTTATGTATCAGTTTCGAAAAGATGCGGGAGTTGGAACCGCCTACTTCGAAAAATAACTTGTTTGCAGGCGGAGCCGGCAGGGATTTTTTTTTTTTTGTTTTTAATTTTTTTTTTGCTATAACGGTTGGTTCTATAAAAAACTTGTCAATATAAAAGTTTTAGATAATACTAAGAGGACTAATAATAAATTTACGCGGATTTGATATCTTGTGAATTGACGAAGCTATGATTTTTTTTTCTAAACCCCCCCCCTTTTCCCCCCCTTGGGGACATTTTTAATTATATCAAAAATCTGTCATACATAAATTTTCGGCCCTTTTCCTAGAAGTCATAATAACTTTAAATGTATTCGATACGTATAATAATAAAGAAATTATGAGGGTTTTTCTGTTTCAACAAAAAGCCCCCCATTTCCCCCCCCCCTTGGTTCGATTTTGCCCATTAACGAACTTGACCGAGATTTTATGACTCTTGATTTTATGTATCATTTTGAAGAGATTTATGCAGAATTTTTCCAGTTATCGTGGTCAGAAAAAAGTGACATATATATATATATATATATATATATCATTAATTATCTCTTTTGAGATTTAAGAAGAATTTGATATGTTTTTTGAAATTCGTAGATATTATAATTATATATATATATATATATAAAGTTTTGAACTGGGGGTGGTTTTGGGTTCTGGGAGTCATGATCGGCGTAGATCTGCAAAAATTTTTCAAAATTTCCAACTTAGGTGAGAATGTAATAGGTAGTATTTCTTACAAAATCTACCTAAAAAAACCTGAAATCGAATAGTGTTTTCCATTTTTCGATGTAGACCTCATTTTTAAACATAAAAACACGACACTTGCAGGCATGAATACTGAAGTCATTTGGAAGCGATTAATTTTTCCTTTCTTCTATAAATAAATTACATCTTGAGTTATAAGCAAGAGTTGTCTTAGGACGGCATTTTTTTTTTTCATTTCCCCGTGCTGTCGCGTCTGGAAATTTGGTTCAGAACGCCAACTTTGACAGCAAAACTCTTCGAGTACAAAGCTTCTGAATAAGAGTACCTGCTTATTTACCCCAAAGCAGAATATGCTTAAAAGTGCAACGTACGTCGCAGAACAATGAATTTCTCTGCAGAGCATTTCAAATTCTCATTTTCAACAAAATTCACCATTCATTCATTGGAAAAAGCGCTAAATTCGTCTATCAATCACTGGAAAAACTTCTTCAATCGTTCATTGAAAATGATTGCGAAATTCATCAATTGGTGACGGGAAAAGCTCACGCAATTTGTCAGTCGATCATGTGGCGAAAGTTACCCAAGAGAAAAATCTCAAAAATAGTGCAAAAATCATCAATCGATTACGAGAAAAAAAACGCGAAATTCATTATTCGATCCGAGTAAAATCGCGAAATTCATCCTTTCTTTGGTTTCTGTGTGTGTTAGCGTTTTACGAAATGTCTTTAGCATTTCGATACAAGATGAAATTGCACTCCTTCATATACAAGAAAATCTCCCTGTGTTTTACTTTTTTATTTCCGCAGAAAATTTTTGATCAGCTGAAGGTCGTTGCAGAACATTGCAAAATATTCTGCTTTTGGGCTTATTTAATGCATTTGTAAACAAAAATGAATTAAAAAATGTGTATGAAAGTAGCCCGTTTGGACATGAGAACAATCCTAAGGCTGTTTTTCTCAAATCCAAAGGGGCTATTTCATACACATTTTTTAATTCATTTTTGTTCGGAAAGGCATAAAATGAAAAGGTCTGATTATTCAGAAACTTTGTAATCGAAACGCGTTTTCCATTTTTTTTTGTAAAAGCAGCATATATTTCAGAAAACACTGTCAAAGTCGGCGTTTTGAGCCAAATTCCCGCGATGCTTCAGCGCCAGAAAGGAGAAACACGTAACACGAATCGCTTATAACTCGATAAGTAATTTATTTATCAAAAGATGGAAATTTCATTTCGATTCCAATCACTTCAATTGTTAGATCTGCCAATTTTATGCCTTTGCGTTTAAAAATGAGTCAGAAATTGTGTCAAAGTTATACGTTGTTTGTTCAACAGATCATTTGAGAACAAACAACCTTAAAGCCTGTATTATTCCAGTTTTATATGCTTGTTTTCTGGAAGTCTCCTGACTAGTGATGGGCATACCGATTATTTTGATTATTCGAATAAATCATTCGGGCATGTGCAGAAGCATATCTGTCAAACTTCATTTTTTTTTTTTTTTTAATTATTCAATTACTACTAGAAATTTTGAAAGAAAAAAAAAGTTTCTGCAGAAACTTTTTTTTTTTTTTTTTTTTCAAAATTTCTGGTAGTAATTGAATAATAATAAAAAAAATTAAGTTTGACAGATATGCATCTGCACATGCCCGAATGATTCATTCGAATAATCAAAATAATCGTTATGCCCATCACTACTCCTGACAATTTAGACGCAAATTTCTATTTGGTTGACTTTTCTTTTCATTATTTTTTCTCTTTTAACTTCTCAAGTAAATGAGCAATATGTTTCAATTCTCGTTGACATCGCAAGCACATGATACAAGGGGTTTTTGACCCTCAATTGGGAGGAAGGGAAGATGTCACTCGTTATAGAAGTTTTTAAAAACACTTTTCTCCGAAATGATGCCAAACAAAATAAGACGCGAGTCGAAGAGCGATTTCTAGTGGCACTTTTGTTTCGGGAGCGCGGAATTCTGGGAGAACTTCCCGTCATTAGAGTATTTTGTTTGGCAAACAACCTTGTAGTAATTGCCCTCCCACAATTATTGGCTCTCATTATCATTAAGGATACCCGTCCGCTTTTTGTGGAATTGTTTCCCATCCCTTCAAATTATTGCATTCCCTTGTGAAGGCTTGCCGAGTAATTGCGCATTTTCTTTTCTGTTTGGGGGAAAAAAAAAAAAAAAACATGATATGTAAATCTTTTAGCATATTTATTACTAAAGATCGACCGAAACCGAAACCAAAACCGAATTTCGGTGATCTTCCCACTTTCGGCCGAAACCGAAACCGAAAGTGTAAAAAAAAGATTAAAAACTGATTAATAATACATGACTGCATATAATTATTAATTAATTAATTAATAACAGATAATTAATAATTACTTAATATAACTAATTACGTTATTAATTAATTTATTAATTATACTTGTATAGTTTCCAATTATACTAATTTCATCTAAAAAAAAAATATTTTAAGTATACATTCCTCGATAAATCTTTCGTAATAAATTTCATAAATCTTCATATGTTTTAACAACACCTTTCTCATAAAGCATTCGAAACAATCTGAAGTTTCAAAGTAAAAATTTTCTGTTACTGTTAAGTTTGCAGCTTTTAAAGATCACGTGATAAGCGTCGTTTAAATTTAGTCTTATATGCAATGTTTGCTTTATAATTTACACTCGCATCATGAATCAGTCATGACGGATAATGATAAACACTAAACAGTGGAGTTCACAGCAATAAACAGTGTCTCATTTGAGCCGATTCAACTCATATTAATGAGTAAAGTTGAAAATTTCTGAAAGAAGGTACGAGATTTTGAAATACAAATAGTTTAGGTCGAGTTTCGATCAGGCCGAAATTTTGGCAGCAGTTTCACCGAAAACGATTATTCGGCAAAACTGAAACAGAAACCGAAATTTCTGTCGATCTCTATTTATTACATTTGCAATTAATTATTTACATCCAATACTGCTAACTTCTACTAAATATTATTAATTCAGGGGTCAATCCCGACGAAGTTTGGAGCCTATTTAGGATCTCCCCCACAAAAATCTATTTAATAAAACAAGACCCTTCACAAAATTCCTTTTAATAAAACAGCTCCCTTCGCAAAAAACCCCTTTATAATATAGGGCCACTTCACGAAATTGCATTTCATAAAAACACACTCTTCATTAGTTATTTTTATTTTGTTAACTTTTAAAATATGTAATTGGCAAACAGAACAAGTTCATCAGAAAGGAAAAACTTTAGCAGAAGGACTTAAAGAAGTTATTACTAATAAATGTTTAATTTGAATTTGAGTAACTGGATTGCGTTTTTTGTTACAAAATGTTATATGTCACAAAAATATAATAATTTTCACAAAAATAACTTTTACTTTTCACAAAATGGACACCAGGGGGGAGGGGGGAAGAAAGAAAGAAAACGAAAATCCTGCATCGACTCTTGTAATTGTTGTACTGTGAATGCGTAGATGTCATTCTTGTTTCTTTTGAATGTAAATAGTGTTTCAAATCTGGTAGTATTGAAAATAGTAAAAATCATTTAAAATATTTATTTATTTCAAAATTAATTTTAATCTCAAATTTAACAAATAATTAATAAGATCACAATTTTGCAAAATAAGTAATACAAATGTACTGTAACATTCTATAACATCCCACCTTCCCTTCCAAACAATTCGGTATTCTTTTCCAGAGAGAATTCTGGGCTCGCCGAGACTCGATGCCTTGCTGGTAATTTCTGTATTAATTAATTGCCGTCCCACAAATATTTCCATTAAACGATACTAATCCGCTTTTGTGGAACTGTTTCCCATCCCATCAAATTATTGCATTCCCTTGTGAATGCTTGCCAAGTAATTGCGCATTTTCTTTTCTGTCAAATAAACATGATATGTAAACTTGCATATAACAATTGAATTAATTTTATTTACATATCCTACAAATATTTCCATTAAACGATACTAATCCGCTTTTGTGGAACTGTTTCCCATCCCATCAAATTATTGCATTCCCTTGTGAATGCTTGCCAAGTAATTGCGCATTTTCTTTTCTGTCAAATAAACATGATATGTAAACTTGCATATAACAATTGAATTAATTTTATTTACATATCCTACTGCTAACTTCTAAATTAATATAATTTAATTTTACTTAATGTTATTAATTGTTGTAGTGTGAATGCGGAGATGTCATTCTTGTTTGTTTTAGATGTAAATGATATTTTTTGTAGTTTTGAAAATAGTTAAGCAATATATATCTAATACAATGTACTTCTTAACAACTATCTATGTTTATAAATACCTGTAAAGAAATACACGATAAGGCAATACACGATATAAAATATTTCTTTATTTCAAAATTAATTTTCAGCTTAAATTTAACAAAGAATTTATAAGATCACAATTTTCTAAACGATGTAATAAAAATGTATTGCAACATTTTTTTTCCCCAGAGAGGTTTTTGGGATCATCGAGAGTCGATGCATTATTGGTAATTTCTGTCTTAATTAATTGCCATCCTGCAATTATTAACCATTAAAGGATATTCATCCGCTTTTGTGGAACTATTTCACATCCGCATCCTTTCAAATTATTGCGTTTTCTTGAGAAGGCGTGGCGAACCGTGTTTATTGACGAACATCATGATCATTTTCTTTTTTGTCAGAAAGCTTATGTGTTGTAAATTTATTTGCATATTATAACTGCTATTAATTATTTACATTTTACACCGTTAACTTCTAAATTAACATTTCTGTAAGCATGCCAAATATCGATTTTCTGACGTTCCTAATCATTTCTGAACACTGTTAATTAATTTGCTTTTAAAAATTCCTGCGATAACGAGGTTTAATGGTAGGATTGCGTTTTAAATTGATACAATACGGTTAATAATGCGAATGTTTTTGCATTGTGTTGAGAAATTAATAATAATAATAATAATAAGAGAATAAATTAAAAACAGAAAACCAATTTCTGTAATATTTAAAGTAGTAATATAACCCTTTAAAATTGCAGTATTTTGTTAGAATATTTTGTTCGGCCAACAACTTTGTAGTAATTGTCCTTCCATAATTAGGGGGTTAGAATGACAGCGGAGTAAGTCAAAAATTTGAAAAAATTAGATAACCATATTTTTACTGAACATAATAAAACATACTGAACATAATTAATTTCTGTTCAGTGCGACAGTCAAATAAGTCATAGTGCACATAGGGAGTCGCTAGAGGGCAAAACAAGTTGGACCACTTAATGCAACGGCAATACAACAAGTTTCACAAAACCCTTCATTTCTCAAATTACTAAATTTTGACTTACTCTACTGTCATTCTAACCCCCTCAATTTTTGGCAGCTCCCACAAAACAACATTTTGTAACGAAAAATCAAATTCAGTTATTCATGTTGGAACCAAGCATTTATTAATAATAACTTTAAGCCCTTCTGCTAGAGTTTTCCTTGCTGATGAGCTTGTTTCGTTTGCAAATTACACATTTTAAAACCTAATAAAAATAACTAACGAAGAGTCTGATTTTATGGAATGAAATTTTGTGAAATGACCTGTTTTATTAAGAGGAATTTTGTGAAGGGATCTGTTATTAAATGTGATCCCAAATAGGCCTCAAATTTTGTCGGATCGACCATTCATATAACTTCTAAATGGATTTTTCAATTTGCATTTTTTGTGGTTAATTATAGGCATAGAAAAGTTTTTTTAATAACTCTTATGAAAATATCGCTCATAGAATTTTTAATAATTTTAAATGCGAAAAGAAAATGAAAATTTATAAGCATTTCCTATCCTTCATTTATTTTAGTCTACTAATTAAAAACATCATTTGTCATTTGTGTACTTGCGTTTTGTTTTATAACCCTGAAGATGAGCAAAAGTTTGCTCGAAAGCGCTAGGTTGTCTATGTAAAATACAGTTTTGTATATGAAGTCAAACACCTTCAGTAAATATTTTATGGAATGGTACGTATATGTTTTTTTGAACATTTATGTTTTTTTAACTAGTAGTTATTGTACAAGGTGAATATAGATTCAAGTAATATGTTTTATCATAACTGAAGTTTTTAATTTCTTTCTTTTTAAAATTTTAAAAATTTTCAAACTTTAATACTTTTTTTTTTTTTTCATTTTACATATCATTTTTTCAAATGCATTAATCCTTCATTTTTTATGTTATTGAAAATTCAAACAAAAGAATAATGTGACATTAAAAAAAATCGCCTGGATTTACCGACCTGTTCCGAAGTCGTGAACACCCTAAAGATATTACATCCCACACTGCTTAAAATGTCCTTGCTGCTGGCAGCGGGCGCAACGAACCTTCAAGTAAGCAAGGGTGAGGGTGTCGCCTTTGATGCAGAGAGGTGACAGCAGACGAAATATGCTGAAAACACCACACCTATAGTAGTGCCTCATGCTTTTCCTCCATATATTTTTCTCTCACCAAATGCTTTTTTGTTGCATTCTATTCATACTTTGTTTTTCCTCTGTCACTGTCAGAATTCAAATGCTTTTTTATCTCCTGTGACATTTCGAGATTGATTTATTTCTCGTGTTGCTTTCTTCATATTTGATGTTGCTTTCTCCAGAGCTTGATACAATTAAACGCTTTTGTAAACCAGCTTTTTCTGCTTTCTTTCTTTGTTCACTTTGCAGTTACCGGTGACGTGGCGTTTCAGAATTACGGGACGGGTTAAGTAGTCATTTTCAAATAAATTCAACAGTTTCTTTTATTGGTAATTAATAAAATATTTATAAGAGTAATCAATCGCTCTAACTAACCATTATCACAAAATCAGCGTTTTAATTATCTTAGAAGATTTAAGATACTGAATCCTTGAAAGCTTATGACTAGGCGTCAATGATAATGACGGGGGTATCAAATTCATGAGAGAAAGAAGGGTTGAGGGGGGCATATCCCCCCGCACCCTCATACAATGAAAAGTTTTCGCAGTAAATGAACATTCTTGGAATATACGCGCATATATAATCGTATTTCCCGTTACAATTTATAAGAGTTAAATCTCCCGAAACTGGTTGAAATCAGTTAGAAAAAAAAGTAAAATTTGTTTTGTTAAATGATAAATTTAGTACAACATTTGAGAGTGTTTGCAAATATTTTACTCAATACTCTACTTTAACTTTCATTACTTTATAATTTATCAACACAAAAATTAAGCATGCAGTTATCGTAAGTATTGAAATATTTTTAATAATTTGATTACATATCTACTTTTATGTAAAAAGCGATCGTAACTAAATAACATTAATCAAACTAAACATTTTTGAAATTTCAGTGACAACTCAAAAAATTATTAGCAAGTTTTTTTGTATTAAGTTAAGAGGATTTCATAGTTTATTCTGGATGAAGAGTTTGCATAGTCATTCAACAGGTGCATTATGAAATCTAGAAATTACAAAGTAATATTTTTAAGTTAATTTTTAGTTACTGCCCACCAAATGTTGTAATGTATTAATTACAAAGAAAAAGTTATACCAGAGATAAGATTTATCAAATATATGTTTGTTTGAAATATAAGACAAAAAAGTCCCACCTATATTTAATAATTATTAAAACAATATTAATTATTATGAAATTAATATAATAAATAAAATGACGATAATATTCACATAAATATACTGTTTAAGCAATTTATGTAGCCTAGAGTTGTTTAATATAGTTTTAGCAACTTTTGATTGATTAAAACCAGTTTCGATCAGTTTTTGGCGATTAAAACCACGATTTTACGGTATAATATTGGCATCCCAGCTGCCAGTATTATACCGTAAAATTAACAGTAATAAACAGTAAAATAAGCAGTAATACACTGCCGCGCATGCGCGGTCAGTACTTTTACCGTAAAATCAACAATGTTTTTGCAGTGCAGTTTGACCACTGTTCTGGTTAAAATAAGTTTTGACCTGTCAAAATTGCAATACTAATGTGAAAGTGAGGCTCCTGGTACAGACTGGTTTACTTGTTAGAATATTTATAAAACATCCTTAGGTACGGAGTTATATTTTACAGAGATGAATTATCAAGTATTGAAGACAGAAAATAACACTCTTTAAAACAACTCCTTTAAAAGTGTGCCTTTAAAAGAAAAAATACTAATTTGAATGGGGATGACTTCAGTCCCGTGAGCCTTTCCCATTCCTACGCCCCTGCGAAGATGTGAGAGCGGACGAAATATGCTGAAAACACCACACCTATTGTCTCATGCTTTTCCTCCATGTATTTTCTCCCATCAAATGTTTTTCGTTGTGGTTTATTCATACTTTTGTCACTGTCAGAATCCAAGTGCTTTTTATCTCGTGTGACATTTCGAGATTGATTTATTTTTCGCATTTCTTTCTTCAAAACTTGATTACAAACCCTTGATTTATTTTTCGCAAATCTTTCTTCAAAACTTGATTACAAACCCTTGATTCATTTTTCGCATTTCTTTCTTCAAAACTTGATTACAACCCCTTTTGTAAACCAGCGTTCTGCTTTCAAACTTTATTTTTCTGTAATTTTTTTTTTTGTTATTTTATAAACTTCCTTAGCAATAATTAATTTTTTTATGATTTTAGAAAGTGTTTTATTGGTGTGAAAGATTAGCGTTTAATAAACTTATTGCGCAATATCGATTTTTTAGATGCGTTCGTATTGCACTTATAGTCGTCGTCTGGTCTGTTCGTCTGTCCGCATATAAACAGCGCAAAAACTACCCAACCGAATAGTCTGAAATTTAATATATGCAATCGTTGCAGAATTTTGTCGAATCATTTGAAATTTTATGAAATTGTAATCAAAACTTAAAAATATATGAATAAAAGTTTTCTTCATTCTATTAAATCCCATCATACGCAATCCATATAATAAAAGCGCAAAGCATTTGACTGTCATCAAGAGTTCCGGGGTGGCTGCTTCGCTTTTTTATATGTCAGGCGGCCATTTTTATTCAAAATTATTTTTTCGAATAAAACTGCTTAAAAGTTACATTTTTAGAAAGATCGTTCAAAATAAATTAATGTTTCAGAGATGACTTACGTTCAATTATGTATATATTCTGCAATAACTTCAGTTGAAATTAGGTCGGCAGTTCAAATTCTCGATCCATGAAAGTAAAAAAAAAAAAAAGAGATTTATTTCTCGTGAACGTTTAAAATATTAAACAATGGTGGTAATCGTTTGCAAAGCTTGGCGATGTAGCTCATAGAACTAGAACAATAACTGAGTCTTGCTCCTGCCTTCAAAGTGGTTGCACGTCTTCTTTGCGCCTGACGAAGAAAGACAAAGTTCTTTCGAAAGGCCTAGCGCATTCCTTATTTTTATGGTGTTATTAAGTTTTTTTTATTTTTATCCTTTTACTCATCAAAGCGTCTACACTTTTTAGAAGTATGTCTCCAGTCGCTCACTATAAATTAGGAATCAGACATTCGCATAACATATTTTCAAGATCAAAACTCACTTGTTTGATCGTATCTCTTTCAGATATTTAGCAACTGTTTTTTGAAAGCTTGGATACATGAGAAATAGTAATCCAACTTTACAAATCGTCATGCAACTAATCATTAAAAAAAGCCATATGCTCACGCGTCTTTATAAGTTGAAAGTCATTGGAATTTCCACAAAAACTATCATTGCAATCAACTTCCTTTGAAATCATTTGTAACACTGAATTTATAAAATTGCAAAAATATAACATACTTGCACCCAGAAAAAGGAATTGATGAAAACTACAAAACATGTTTTGTTAAGTACATTTTGGTTGTTTTAGCAAAATTCAAGTAAAATTGAACCATTTTACTTAAATTAACAAAACATTTTTTGCTGACGATACAATTTTTTTTTTTTTTTTTTTTTTTGGAATTGCAAAAAAAAATTTTTTTTTGTTGATTCAAACAAAATTTCCATTGACCTATATTTAAACAAACAGTTTTGTTGGGTCAACCAAATTTTTGTTGATTCAACAAAACTTTTTTCTGGTTGTGAAAATTAATTAAAATATTAATAAACATTGATAAATTATATCATAGTTTTGAAACGAACTTTAGTCGAAAGTGTTTTTCTTGTCATACAACTTTTGCATCTTGCACGTCTTCATAAGTTTCTCTTCCTGTTTATCATTGGAATTTCCACAAAAACTATCATTGCAATCAACTTTCTTTGAAATCATTTGTAACATGGAATTTATAAAATTGAAAAAATGTTGAATAAATAATTAATATATTAATAAACATTGATATCATAGTTTTGAAACGAACTTTAGTTGAAAGTGTTTTCTTGTCATACAACTTTTGCAATCATTAACAAAATAAACATACAAAGCTGATTGTTTTCATAAGTTTTACTTTCTCTTTATCGTTTTAATTCTGACATAAACTATTATTTCAATCAACTTTCTGCGAAATCATTTAGAATGTCACGTCGTTTTGTTTTTCTGAGATGAAAATCAAAAAATTACACCCTTAAAGAAAAAAAAAACAACGGTTGATTATATTACAACTTTGAGACGAACTTATGTGAAATCATTTATTTTACTTGTCAAGACACTTTTACAATCATTTGCTTACATCATATAAAGTTCGGATGTCTTCAAGTTTTACTTTCTCTTTATCATTGCAATTCCGGTATAAACTGTCATTGTAATCAACTTTCCTGGAAATCATTTGTAGCACCGTGAATCGACAAATTATGTTAACATAATTTAAAAAAATCAATAAATTACGTTACAGTTTAAAAATATACTTTATTTAAAAGCATTTTTCTTGGCATGCAAATTTTTGAATCATTAGAAATATATAGGGGAATTCGGGGATGCTTGATCCACTTTTTTACTAAAATGCTCGTCAGCATCTTAGCATATAGGGTCTCAGTTTTTCCCCAACTGTACATTGCGCCCTATTGACCGTTTCCCTTTTCTACTTATGTTTGTCAATTATTCATGCCATTTTGATGTCTTATTCCTGCCAGAATTTTACTCCTACCTGGATTTTGAAATTTAATAATTTCCTTTTTTCGCTAATGATTTTTTGGAAAAAAAAAACTTTTATTATTCTCAAGTTATTTAAAATAAAATTAAACACTGAGAGAAAAGTAAATAAGGATTATTCGACCGCCATGGAAGACAGATTTTAGTTCTCTTTCTCTTTTACGGTCATGGGTGTAAAAATTATCTTAAATGGGGGGTTCGGGGCTGGTGAAAAATAAAAGAGCTGTTTCAATTATCCATTTTGAAAGAAGCTGTAAGTTCGCACGTCTTCATATGTTTCACTTTTCTTCATTTATCGTTGCACAAACTATCATTGTAAACGAACTTCTGTGGAAATCATTTGTAACATCGTGATGCCTTCATCAATGTCCACTTGCGTTTCCGCGATGGCTTTTTTCTTTAAACTTTTGGTTTTGTATCTTGCAATAAAAACGATGTTTCGGAAAAATCACGTCAGAGTAGGCATGATGATGACACTCCACCCAGTAGTTCAAGGCTGTTGACAAACAATACTTGGATGTATTTCTCTGCAATATTGTTTTAAGATTGAACTTATGTAATATTGAGAAACGCATGCATATACGGCGATAGACGATAGATGACGCGAAAATCGAGCAAACAAATCTCTTTAAAAGTAAAAAAAAAAAAAAAAAAAAAAAAAAAAAAAAAGACTATTAACAATCTCTTATTAACAATAGTTTATTAAGGATTAGAGATATCAGCAAGGGTAATCCAGCTAAACAAACTGTGATACAGCTGACTTGCAATCGCTAGCAAACACATGGAAATTTCCAAAGCTTAGGAGGCGTGTGGGGGCATTGTCCGGAACTATCCGAGGGGGCATTGTCCCTCCTCGATTTTAAAATGTAATTAAGTATATTTCCTTTTTCGCTAAAAATTTTGAAAGAAAAAAATCTTAAACATAATTAAGCACTAAGTAAGAGAAAAAGTAATTAAGGATTATTCGCCGGGCCATGGAAGACAAATTTTAGTTCTATTTCTTTTTTACGGTCATGGGTGCAAAAATTGTCTTTAAACAGAGGGTTCAGGGCGGCAGAACCCCCCACCCTCCGTGACCAAAAATAAAAGAGATGTTTTAGTTTTCCATTTTGAAAGAAGCCGTAGTTCATATAAATTTTTCTTCATTTATCATTGCACAAACTATCATTGTAAACGAACTTCTTTGGAAATCATTTGTAACATCGTGATGCTTTCATCAATGTCCACTTGCGTTTCCGCGATGGCTTTTTTTCTTTAAACTTCTGGTTTTGTATCTTGCAATAAAAACGATGTTTCGGAAAAATCACGTCAGAGTAGGCATGATGATGACACTCCACGCAGTAGTTCAAGGCTGTTGACAAACAATACTTGGACGTATTTCTCTGCAGCATTGTTTTTCTCGTCTAGTTATCCTTCTGGCACTGTTGGCTTCAAACTCTGTTTGGAGAGGGAAAGAGGAAGAATTTTATTTTGAATCTTTCACCCAGAGAAATGTACCTATGCATTTGCATTATATCGGTATATTTTTATTTCTATTTTATTTTTTAACAATAAGGGCCTTAATTGCTATAAATATTTTTTAAATATAAATTGTAATAAATTGTCCGATTTTAATATTTGGTCGTGGTAGTACATTTTGTTTCTGTTCAAATAAAAGATAAAAAGTCATCATCCATATATTTAAAGCTGTTTGGTAATTCTGTCAAATCAAATATTCCATCGAAATTCGATCGAATACGCATGCGTCAAAAAATCACCGGCCAATGAGGTGAGGGTCTATGACTGTCTCTACAAACGTGTTTGGGATCGTATCATCTGTTGTTTTTTTCTGTTGTCACGTTGCGTTAAACCTAGGAAGATATTTAGAACTCACTGTGGAGTGTTTAGAAGGTATTTATTTTATTTATTTATTTTATTTATTGTAATTTGTATGAATACTTAGATGTCCATTTCGGATTTACTGTTTAAAAATGAATTTAGGCTCATAAGTTGGCGAAATCCCGATGGAAATTTTTTTTTTAGATCTCTATCATTTTGTTTATATAGTACAGAAAATAATTATTCAAACGTGTAGAACACGTAATACAAAATTGGACCACTTATGGTCTGTTTATTATCGGGAATGAATCTTATGGTGTTCCGATTGATAATGAAAACGATTATGTAAATATAATGTCAAAAGACAGTACGCACGGTAGTAATATTTTTATTATTATGTGTTCGAAAAAAGCAGAATCTGAGCATCTGAATATAAGTTATAAAATAAACAGAAATATATTATCTCTATTCGATTTAAAAGTTTTGTCATTACATAAGTGGGCTATTTTATTTGTAAAGAGTATGTATGCATTATATTGTTTGTATGTATACAAATCTTTATAATGTTTTGATTTGCAAACTCTTAATATTTGAATAATGTTTACATTATATTTGTTTGTATGTATACAAACAATATATGTATACAAAGAAGTATGTATAGTGTATCATGTAACAATATTAATATTTACATTGTATTGTTTGTATGTATACAAATCTTGAATGTTTTAAATAGGCAAATTTGTAATGTTTTTTCTGTTATTTTTTTTAAATGTCAAAAAAAGATAAATTTTCAAACTTGGTATAAATAACTTAGGTACTTTTCTCTATTATCCCATTGACCACTTTTCATAACAAAACAGAAATATATTATCTCTATTCGATTTAAAAGTTTTGTCATTATATAAGTGGGCTATTTTATTTGTAAAGAGTATGTATGCATTATATTGTTTGTATGTATACAAATCTTTAGAATGTTTTAATTTGCAAACTCTTAATATTTGAATAATGTTTACATTATATTTGTTTGTATGTATACAAACAATATATGTATACAAAGAAGAATATATGCAAACAATGTATATAATGTATCATGTAACAATATTAATATTTACATTGTATTGTTTGTATATATACAAATCTTGAATGTTTTAAATGGGCAAATTTGTAATGTTTTTTTATGTTATTTTTTTTAAATGTCAAAAAAAGATAAATTTTCAAACTTGGTATAAAAAACTTGAGTACTTCTCTATTATCCCATCGACCACTTTTCATAACAAAATCTATCGCCAAACTGTATGATTAAATGCCAAAATTGCAGTCCCATTTACTTGATGTTGAAAACATTATACGTGTTTTTTATGTCATCAAGTGGTTTTTAATTCAACATTTGCGTGTATTTTTCATTATGTTTATTTGATTTATTAGTTATTTCATTAATTAAAATAACAATTGTATCCTTAAATTCTTATATTTTATTTATTTATTTTGATATTCCAATGACAACGTTCTCCCATTTATTTGGCGATAGTTTTTTTTTTTATGAAAAGTGGTCGATGAGATAATAGAGAAGTACCAAAACTTAATTACGTATATGAGTATATTCTTTGACAGTATTAATCATTACTCGATATTTTAAAACTGCATCATATTTGTAGAATTATATTAATTTAAACAATGCTTCTATTGAAGTGTGAAGAACCATATACCTCTATGAAGAACCATATATTTACATAATTGTCTTCATTAGCAATCGGAACACCATAAGATTCATCCCCGATAATAAACGGACTATAAGTGGTCCAATTTTGTATTACGTGTTCTACGATATTTTTACATACATTTGAATAATCATTTTCTGTACTATATAAACAAAATGATAGAGATCTAAAAAGACAATTTCCATCGGGATTGATTTCGCGAACTTTAAAAGAGCCTAAATTCATTTTTAAACAGTAAATCCGAAATGGACACCTAAGTATTCATACAAATTATAATAAATGAAATAAATAAATACCTTCTAAACACTCCACAGTGAGTTCTATATAAATACCTTCCTAGGTTTAACGCAAAGTGCAAGAAAAAAACAACAGGAGATGATCCCAAACACGTTTCTAGAGACTGTAATAGACCTTCACCTCATTGGCCGGTCCTACCGGAAGATTTTTTTTATGCATGCGTATTGGGTCGAATATTGTTGAAACATTTGACAAAATAAGCAAACTGTTTCCACCTAGGTATTTATACACAATACAACAAATAAAATAAATGCCTTCAAAACCCTTTTGATCATCACATCAGCGTGCAAGACAATTTTTTTACCGGAAACCGTTTGATGAATTTCATTATTTTTCCGTTATCGATTGACAAATTTTACGATTTTACCGCTAACGATTGCTGAATTTCACAATTTATCGACTATTGATTAACGAATTTCATGATTTTTTCCATGAACATTTGTCGAATTGCACAAAAAAAATTAAGAATATCGTCAAATTGTCTTGGGTAAAAAAATTTTGAATATTGTCAAATGCCATCGAGAAAAAAGTCTCTTTGTCAAATGATTTTGAAGAAAAAATCGGGAAATTCACAAAATGGTTTCGGAAAAAACTTCACCAAATGGTTTCAAAATTCTTTGAGTGACAGGGGGAAAAAAAATTTCATTTTACATTCAATCATCGCAATTGGCGAGTGTGACTAAGTTTAGCCAGTGGTGGCAATAACATCAATCACCAATTTCCAGTATTACTCGCCGATTGGTGAATGTTAATTTTGTCTTATATCACAAACTGTATTTACATATACTACTAGATATAATGATTATGAACCATGATTTTTCTGTTATTGGGCGAGATTCCTTTTTTTTCAGCAATTCTTTGACGAAATTAGTGTTTTTTCAGCGATCCTTTGAAGAATTTCGCATTTTTCTCACGATCCTTAACGAAATTCGCATTTTCCAGCAATTCTTTGATAAAATACATTTTATTCCGCAATTTTTAGACGAAATTTAGTAAAAAAGCGTGATCTTTTGGTGAAATTTCCTTTTTTGCGATTCTTTGACAAAATTTGCTTATCTTTCGCGATCCTTTTGCATAATTACGTTTTTTCTGTGGTCTTTTAACAAAAGTCATGTTCTCCCATTATCCTTTGACAAAGTAGTGTTTTTTCCTCAATCATTTGACAAAATCTGTTATTTTCCCCCCGCGAAGATTGGTTAGATGTTTTTAGTCTGCAGGTGCCCTAAAAAGTCTGTGACGCCCGTTGCTGCATCGCACACATTCTTCCATGGGGCATCGAACGAAGTAAATTCAACCTAAAGAATCATTGTTTCATTCCTGACATTTCTCGAAAGAAACAACGTTCAACTCATTAACTGAATTGTAAAGGGCGAAATGTGTCAATTAGCAGAAAGTGCGCAATTTGTTCGTTCATGGAAAAAATCGTGAAATTCGTTAACCGATAGTCGATAAAATTCGAAATTCGTCAATCGATAGCAGAAGAAGTGCAAAATTCATTAATCTACACAGTGGAAAAATCGCAAAATTCATCAACTGGTTTCGGGAGAAAAAATTTTCGAATATCGTCGAATGGCTTCGAGAAAAAAATTCACAATCTACCAATTTCGGGGATGAAATTTGCCAAATGGTTTCAAAATTTGTCTCGCGACAGCAGAGAAAAAAAATCTTTTTCCATTCAATCATCGCAATTGGTGAGTGTGACTATTATGTTTGACCAGTGGTGGCAATAAAGTCCATTGCCAAATTTTCAGTATTACTCGCTGTTTGGCAAGTGCTAATTTTGTCCTATACTTCAAAACCCTTTTGATCATCACATCAGTGTGCAGGACAATTTTTTTTACGGGAGACCATTTGATGAATTTCGTGATTTTTCCGTTATCGATTGACCAATTTTACTGCTATCGATTGTTGAATTTTATAATTTATCAACTATTGATTAGCGAATTTCATGATTTTTTCCATGAACGTTTGACGAATTACGCAAAAAAAAATAAGAATATCGTTAAATTGTCTTGGGTAAAAAAAAATTTAATATTGTCAAATGCCTTCGAGAAAAAAGTTGCAAGTTGAAACGGCTGTGACTTCTTTTTCATGTTATGCATCTCCGGTGTCCATCCCCCCCCCCAAGTGGGACACTTTTCTAAATTTTGCACACACCCCTCATGTGATATATCGGTGGAAAAGTCTTTGACCACTTATTCATGTTATGCATCTCCGGGGTCCATCCCGCCCCCCCCCCTAAGGGGGGCACTTTTCAAAATTTTGTTGACACCCCTCATGTCATACATTGTTGGAAAGGTCTGTGACTGCTTAATCATATTATGCATCTCCGGTGTCCATCTCCTCACTTTGCCCCCCCCCCCCCAAAGGGTACTTTCTAAATTTTGCACATTACCCTCATGTTATATATCATTGGAAAGGTCTGTGACCACTTAATCATATTATGCATCACCGATGTCCATCTCCCCACTTTGCCCCCCCCCAAGGGATACTTTTCTAAATTTTGTTGACACCCCTCGTGTCATATATCATTGGAAAGGTCTGTGACCACTTAATCATATTATGCATCTCCGATGCCCATCTCCCCACTCCCCCCCCCCCCCCAAGGGATACTTTTCTAAATTTTGTTGACACCCCTCGTGTCATATATTGTTGGAAAGGTCTGTGACTGCTTAATCATATTATGCATCTCCGATGTCCATCTCCCCACTTTGCCCCCCCCCCCCAAAGGGTACTTTCTAAATTTTGCACATTACCCTCATGTTATATATCATTGGAAAGGTCTGTGACCACTTAATCATATTATGCATCACCGATGTCCATCTCCCCACTTTGCCCCCTCCCCCCCAAAAGGGTACTTTCTAAATTTTGCACACAACCCTCATGTTATATATCATTGGAAAGGTCTGTGACCACTTAATCATATTATGCATCTCCAATGTCCATCTCCCCACTTTGCCCCCCCACCCCCCTAAGGGATACTTTTCTAAATTTTGTTGACACCCCTCATGTCATATATCATTGGAAAGGTCTGTGACCACTTAATCATATTATGCATCTCCGATGCCCATCTCCCCACTTCCCCCCCCCCGAAGGGGTACTTTTTAAATTTTGCACATTACCCTCATGTTATATATCATTGGAAAGGTCTGTGACCACTTAATCATTTTATGCGTCTCCAATCTCCATCTCCCCACTTTGCCCCCCCCCCAAGAGATACTTTTCTAAATTTTGTTGACACCCCTCATGTCATATATTGTTGGAAAGGTCTGTAACTGCTTAATCATATTATGCATCTCCGATGTCTATCTCCCCACTTTGCCCCCCCCCCCAAAAGGGTACTTTCTAAATTTTGCACATTACCCTCATGTTATATATCATTGGAAAGGTCTGTAACTGCTTTATCATATTATGCATCTCCGATGTCCATCTCCCCACTTTGCCCCCACCAAAGGGTACTTTCTAAATTTTGCACATTACCCTCATGTTATATATCATTAGAAAGGTCTTTGACCACTTAATCATATTATGCATCTCCGGTGTCCAGCTCCTCACTTTGCCCCCCCCACCCCAAGGGGTACTTTCTAAATTTTGCACACAACCTCATGTTATATATCATTGGAAAGGTCTGTCACCACTTAATCATATTATGCATCTCCCATGTCCATCCCCCCACTTTGACCCCCCCAAGGGTGTACTTTTCTAAATTTTGCATACACCCCTCATGTGATTTATCGATGGAAAAGTCTGTGACCACTTAATCATATTATGCTCCCCACTATGAAATTTGTCAAGTTAAAGCAACTATAAATTTTACTTTTATGGTATTATCAAGTTGTTTGCCGTCAAATTTTGACGGGTTCCATCTAGTCATACTTTAAGGCTGTACTCAAATCCAAACTACTTATTTTGTGACTTATTTTTAAATTCATTTTTGCTCTAAAATGCATCCAATTGGCAGGTTCTCTTATTCAGAAACTTTATAATGTCCGTATTGTCTCGATTTTTTTATAAAGGCAGAATATATTTCAAAAAATGCTGTCAAAGTAGACATTTTGAACCGAATTTCCTGAAATGATAGCTCTGGAAGCAAAAGAAAATTATCCTACTGTGAAAATAATTGTTTGTAAATCAATTTCTAATTAATTGAACGAAAAATAAAAACACATGTCACTTATAAATCTCTTCATAAACCACGTTGTCAAGTTTCATGTTTTTATTTTTAAAAATCAGTCTGAAAATGTGTCAGAAAATTTTAAGTTGTTAAGCTTGGAAAAATATATTTTTTAAAATAGCGCTTTAAGTGTTGTGCCGTGGACAGGTGCGCCATTTCAAGAGTTTCTTGGGAGTGGGGAGCAAAATTTACTTTAGGGAAATTTTTCTTGTTATTACACAGTTGGGAAGCAATTAATACAGTTTTATTCTCTCACATATATCTTTTTTAATTAGCCAAAATAGTCATTAATGATAATTATGTCTCTGTTTGAGAATGTTGCAGTTGCAACGTTTTAGCAAAAATTATCTGTCCTCAAAGTGTCCATTTAATGTTAATGTTATTGTTACAGCTTTCCTTGGTCTTGCAGACGACTTTTGCGCATTCTATTGTAATTTTGTTTTTGCCGCTTGGCATCAGTTGTCGTCTCTCCCGCATTTGTTGTGATATTCGTACGAATAATCCAAAATAGAATAAACCGCATAATGAAGCTATTTTATTAGCTAAAATGACTATGTGTTCATTAAATATCGCAATAAGAAGTCATTTCTTCATCATAGTAAGGATAATATAGTTATTTTGTTCTTCAAGTGGTATTGTCCGCTCATTCATTATGATAGTGTTCGAACTGACTATGGTGTCAGCATTTTTGATTTAAACCTAATGTAATGTAAATATGTATATAAACATTTTAGTAATTTTGAAACTCTTTTCATTATTTGCATCAATGCATTACATATTTTCATAATACAGTCCACTTAATCAATAACTTTAGCGCAGCGTAAACAGTTATTTTACTCAAATCTGGCAAGTTATTTTAGCTTTTGAGGAATTTCAGAAAATTTTTTGAGTGACTTTTGGAGTACTGATAATTTTTCTGAAATATCAATTTTTTTGGTTCGGGAGGCACCCCTAGCCTCCCCCACAAATAGCGCCCCAGATCGTGGAACTTTATATCTTTAAGTATGTTTCGAAATAAAAAAGTTTCAAAAATATTGCTCTTAGATATATGTTAGTCTTATTTATTTCTCTACAAATTTCGGTATTTTTTTTTTCAAGTTAGTATTAAGAATACTGTTATGTGATCAGTATTTACTCAGTTAAGTTCGTCTATTGATATGTTTGTTATCAAATACGAAAAGGTTTGTTGTTTCACAGCTTGTAATAAATATGATGGACAGGTGAGAGGCTTGTGGAATTTTAATTTATAGATATAAATATTCTATCAAAGAATTACAAAAATATCAAATGTTTTGGACCGTTATAATAAGTCAAGTTTTATTTATTTAAGTAAACTTTATTTTTAAAAAGGTCAAATTTAAGCACACATCGCATTTTTTTTTTTTTTTTTTTTTTTTTTTTTGTGTGTGTGTGTGTGTGTGTGTGATGTGGGGGAGAGATAGCAGCGCAATATCCCTTTTCATCATGATATATTAATTCACGCTATAAGAAAATTATACAGTATATATGTGTGTGTGTTGTTAAAAGGGAAAGTGCGCAAAATAAGTACATTAGAGAGGGAAAACTGCATAAGATACCGTTAATAATAATTATAACAAAATCTGCTGTGTAACAAAAATCTAGAAACTTTTATTCTACTAGTAATTTTATTTATATTATTATTATTATTATTATTATTTTGTGATTAATATTATTACATCTTTTTTTTTTTTCTTTCAAAAGAAGAAAAAAAAAACATACATTAATGTCTAAAATTTATCACTACTTTAACTACTGCTGCATAACAAGTAATGCAAAGAAAAGAATCATTTGTCTTGCTATTTTCTTAAAGGGGAAAAAAGAAAGACGAGAGACTTTGCCAAGAAAAAGATTGAGAAATATAGCTAGAATTGCGCCTTTGTACGATCATGGTTCCTTTAAAAGCTCTTTATTCGTTCTTTTATCTTTCAATTAAAAGAGTGCTGCATAAGCAGGATAACTTATAGTAAAGTGACCACGTGCTAATCTTATAAAAAGACACATGCATCTTAAGCCGCAATTATCTGGAGAATTGAGCAGTGAGAATTTTCCACACAGCATATAGATACGTCATGTAACAGAACAATGCAATAAAATCCATTTCTTCGTTTTAATTATAACCGATAAAATGATGCATTTTTTTCAATATAATTTTTTTTGTTTGTTTAGCTTGTGTTAGGGGGTGGGGGGGGGGGGGGGGAGGTGGCTATGATTATTCCTAGCCTAACTTACGTCTTCCAGTGGATTTCGAAGCACCACGAACACCAAAACAACTGAATCACCAGAATAGGGATTCGAACCCAACACTTCTTAACTTGCATTCAATGTTGGAACCAGGTTTTATTATTTATAGTGGAAACTTTTTCGGCACTTATATGTCAGTGAAATGTTGAACCAAATTTTTAACACTGTATGAATTCGTGCAATATCAGTTACAATAAATATTGAATTGGATTAAATTTAATAATTTTTGTTGTTGTTGTTGTTGAAGTAGGGTAAATCTACCAGGTTAGACGCCTCATCGGGTTAGTTGCCTTAGTTATTGTATTTCAGCTAGCGTTGCAAAGGCTAGAAAAAACCCGGTTTAAACCTGGGAATAAACCGGTTTTTTTGGGAATAAACCTAGGAATAAACCGGGTCTATTGGAAATAAACCTGGGAATAAACCGGATTTTTGCAACTCTAATTTCAGCTATTGTCTGTGTGACCGAGCTTGTGACGTTATTACTTACCCATCATACGTAGTATAGGGTAAGTCTTGTAATCGTTTTGAAAATCGAAAAATTTTTTTTGACGCATTTACACGTTTCAGACACTGGAGATTCCGAAAAACATATTTTTAGAAAAAAAAATTTGCCGTCCGTCTGTGTGTCTGTGTGTCTGTGTGTGTGTGTGTCTGTAAACGCTCTATCTCCCAAAAAAATTGAGATAGAGACTTGTAATTTGGTATGTACTTAGTATGTAATAATGGGAAGAAGCCTATTTCATTTCAATAACCTCGATTAACCGGAACAATTTTTTTCGGACTCTCGAAGTATTCGTTCTGATGAAAGGTATATAAAAATTTTCGAAATTGTTTATTTTAAGAAATGAATATAAAAGACAATAAAAAAACATAAATTTTGAATAAAGCATGAAGTCAATCGGATAATTAGTTGCCGAGACATTTGGAATCCTATTCTCCACACTCTTCGATTTTTCATGACCCTGTATTTCATCCAAATTTCACTTCAAAGATATATTTTAATTGGAAATTTGACGCTTAATCAGATGCAATAAACCGCTAGTTAATAGGATTATTATTTTTGGAGTTATAAGGAAAAACCTCTTTCAAGCAATTCAGTAATCGAGCCTTTAAAGTTTGTGACGTCATCAAGCCACGATTTTATTTGAATTGCAATGCATTTTATAAGTAGTTTACACATTTTTATTTTAATATTTTACTTTATGCATATCCATGATGGGTAAGTATTACGGTGGCCCCCAACGACTAGTTCTACTATCAATCGTTATAAAAAAGCGTAGTAGACGAAGTTACAGTCATTTATTTCTTCAAATAAATATTTCACAAAAAGGTATACGGTTGGCTTTTATTGTACGCTCTTGTAAGATAGAGGCAAATATAGGATTACTATACAGAACCTGTGAGTTCAATTAAAAAAAAAAAAAAAAGTCAAATGCAAATCCAGATTTTGAATTATAAATGTTAATTACCTATGCTCCCAATTCTTTTATGTATGGGGCATTTATATTTCAGTAATATTTTTTATGAAATTATACATAAAATTTGGAGTAGATATGTTACATGTGCACTGCAAAATCATTACCATAAAAAGAAGAATGAAGAACGACTTAAGTGCGGCAACTATACCGGACGTAACTGGAGTGTGCTGATCTGATCTTGTCCAGGATAAAATATCGTCGACAGGACAAAATTCAGACGAACACGATCCCCACTTATACCGGACAAAGCTCCTCGTATTAAAGCGACCATGTGTATAATAATATTACGGTACGCACAGGACTCCTTAAACTCCTTGGAAACTCCTTAGAAATGAAAAAGTTTCCGAAGAGTAATTAGAACTCCTTAAATAAACAAAATACACTTTAAAAAGTCCCTAAATTATCGCGAAGCAAAATATAGCGTTGATCAATTTAATTAAAGTGGTGAGTGGAAAAGGATAACATTCCAAATATAAGAAATATAAACTGTATAGCTAATAAATTAATCAGTATTTTTCTTTGAAATTTATAGGAGGAACCCTTATCAACTAGACCTACAATAGAATAATCGGGAACTTTTTCTCAAAAATTGGTAGTTTTTTCCACATAAATAATATTTTGTGCTTCCTTAACAGTTACATCAAATGGAATATTGTCCTTTTTCCACGCCCCCGTTTAATTGAAGTAATAGCAGATTAGAAAATGGAGACGTGTATCTTGCACGATGAATAATCATCTTTCTTAAGTATTTATGGTATTGAAGAAATTAAACTTTAAAGGAAATTAAAGCTTTGTAAACATGAGACTTTTATTTTATGTCCTTTAAAGTTTAATTTCTGCAGTGCCAGTGCCATAAATACTTAAGAAAGATGATTAGTGAAAGTGATTACTGTTATTTGTGGAGAAAAAAAAAATTAAGTTACTGTATTATTTATTTTGTATTAACACTAAAGGGCAAAATCGGAAATTTTCATTAGTGGCCAGTATTAGCAGTTGTACAAGTGGACACTTTCTTTAAACTAGTGGCCATTTATTTATTTAAAAGTTCTAAACAGTAAACTTTTGTTAAAATTTCGAAATAAGTATGTTAATATAAACATATTTCAATCAGTAAAAATACAATCCTTGATGAATTGCAAAATTATTTACACTTTCCTTGTAGAAAAGTGGCTATAAAACAGACAATTTTTTAATAGCCACGTTTTTTCATTTTGTGGCCCTGTGGCCGGTGGCTATAGTGGTTTTCACGAAGGCTGGCGGTTACCCTTCACTGACCTCTTCATTCCTCCCCGTTCCCTAAGGACGTATCTATTGTACTCGAGTGTAGATTTCCTAGTTGGTCATCTTTTTTCATACTGTATTTGAGACAGGGGCGGATCTGACCCATCATTTAGAGCAGACATACTGAACTTTTTCTTCTCGCGGGACGCAAACATATGTTTGAAACGTTCGGCAGGCCGCAACACAATTATATTATAATGTAAAAAAGGGGTAATTTAAATAGTAAGATAAAAAAAAGGTAGTATATAACAAACCTATATAATAAAGTTAATGTAATCAGTAGGATTGAACGTTTGTCGAAAAAGAAATATTACCAAAACTTTTAATACCACTATTTCCAAACAATAAACTTTGTGGTCGATTTCAATTGCAAATGATGTACAAATAGTGGTATAAAATATTTTGCTGCCAATTTTTTCTACGGTAAACATTCAACCCTAATAAGCATTATTAGTTAAACGTAATAACACAACAATGTAGCATTTCCATGTTCTAAAGAAAAAAATATGGTGATTTGCTTTAGTAAATTAATCGATTTCTCAATATAATTTTTTTTTTAAATGTAGAAATGTATAGTGCAAATATAATAAATTTGGAATAACAGTGGTGTAGTGTTGTGGAAATATTGTCTTGATAAAGCAGCCATATACAATTCAAAATGTATCACATTTTTAAGGAAAAAAAACGATTTTAATTCTTTAGTGCTTAAACAGTAATGCCTGCAATTTTCATTCATTTCTATTTAAAAATAACTCCATTAATGTATCAAATATTAAAATTTTTAAGCAGTAAAAAATGAAAACATCTTTAATACATATTTATATTTTAAAAAATGTATTGTTCTCAGGGATCTGTTTAGGAAAAAATTGGGAACCCTTTACAAAACTATTTTCCCTAAAACAGGACCTTTCACAAAACTAATTTCCCTTAAACAGGACCCTTCACAAAATTCTTTGTCTAAAAATAGGTTTTTCACAAACTTTTTCCATCTTTAAACTGAACATTTCACAAATTAATCATTTAAAAGTAAAATCTGACCTGTCATTTTTACACATATAAAGAAAATATATGTATTTTACATCCATATATCTTCTTAAAAATGTATAAACAAGAATCTGGATATAACAATCATTTCGAATTCAGAAAATTATGACTAGATTTTTCACAAATATAAAAAGCTGTTCACAATTTCACAAAAACAGGGTTCTGGGAAAAAAATTACAATTTTCATAACTAAAAAAAAAAAAAAAAAAAAAAAAAAAAAAACAGTTCTTTTCAGGACTAAGTCCTTTCGAGGGCTAAGCTCTATCTAGAACTTAAAAAAAAAAAAAAAAAAAAAAAAAAAAAAAAAAAAGAAGAATCAACATTTAAAAATTTATCTTTAAACATAAAGCTTAGAAAATATTTTTTCGGGGGGGGGGGGGGGGAGGGGGAGTAATACTGACAGAGGAATTCTTTATCTATACATAGTCAATAAAAGTTGAAAAATTCATTTACACATGTTTTGAATGAAAATATAAACGATATCTTGAAGAATGATATATTTTGAAAATAAATATCAAATATATGAAAATATTGAAAATATGAAACCTAATGATATTTTGAAATTAAATATCGCATATATATTATGATATATATTCATTGATATATATATAATCCTGGTGAAAAACGAGCCATTTTACAAAATTCGTATAGATCAACATCACCCTCAGAAATCTTTCCCCCTAAGGTCGAAACGGAGTGGAAATAAAGAAGAAAGACAGTTCCATATGCGATTTTCCTGTCAACTGGTCAAGGTGGTTCTCAAGGTTAACCGCCTTTTCTAAAAAAATGGACTCTAGTACTAATTTTGCTTTGTATTTAACATGTGATTTTATTTCCTCGTCAAAATTTAACTTTAAACTCTGCATGCATGTAATACATGATAAGTATTTGAGATTTGCCTGGCCTCTATATATATGACTATTGGTGACTGCATAAAATAGTTGGCTGGCAATTTTGATTTCAAATTTATTAAACTATTAAGCAATACATTTTAAATATTGTGCAATTATAAGCACTAACTATTAGATTTTAATAGAATACAATCTATTTTTCTCTCCAAATGAGGCATCAAGAAATGACCCCCTCTTAGGATGGGACAACGCATTGGGTGACATTGCTTATGTTTATTTGCAGCAGTTTAATACGTTTATTTTTGCCTATATTTTGTTATTTGTTTTCTGTACTGAACAACGAAACAAATCTTCATTTGGCGCCTCTTTCTACTGTGGCGCCCGGGACATACGCCCTCTTGTTTCCCCCTCGTTCCGGCCCTGATCACGAGAAGTATACTATATTCGACACTTGTATGTTTTACCATAAGGCCACACCCTACAACCTTCTGAAAATTTTCAAGGGCTAAAAATGGCAGAAAATTGCGCCATGTTGTGTAAAACAAGACTTTCTAGCGAGATAAAGCGAAATAAATAACCCCGTCCGTAATCGAGACTCTGTTCTGGTCGTTTTCTCTGAAAAAGCATCAAGAAATGACCCCCTCTCACGATGGGACAACGCATTGGGTGACATTGCCTTATGTTTATTTTGCAGCCAGTGTCTTTTTTCCCAGGAAGCATGATATGCTTCCCGAAGGTCAGACGGCTGGAACGAAATCCAGAACATAGACAATATCCAGAATGCATTAATTAATTTAATTTCATTATCAAACATCACTGACATTTGCAGTGGTTTAGTTTCGCTCCTCTCTCTGGCTTTTTAAGGAATTCTTCTTTTTTGGAGATAATTTAGAGCAAAGGGTTTTTGTGGCTTACCTCTATGTTAGAAAATAAAAGTAACAGGAAAGAAAAATCATGCATCAAGCAAAAATTACGAAACACTTTCCAACACATTCAAAATACTGTAGAGAATATCCATAATGCATTAATTAACTTAATTTCATTATCAAACATCACTGACATTTACAGCGGTTTCTGTCTCTGTCTCTGTCTCTGCCTTTTCAGGGAACAATTCTTCTTTTTCGGAGAGAGCAAAGGGTTTTTGTGGCTGTTAGAAAATTAAAGTAACAAGAAATAAAAATCATGCGTCAAGCATATATTTTAAAACCTTTTCCAACACATTCAGAATACTGTAGACAATATTCAGAATGCATTAATTAATTTAATTTCATTATCAAATATCACTGGTATTTGGAGTGGTTTCGTTTGTTTCCCTTCTCTGGCTTTTTAAGGAAATTCTTCTTCTTTTCGGAGATAATTTAGAGCAGAGCGATTTTGTGGCTTACTTCAAGAAATATCGTGTGTCAATCATAGATTATAAACAGGGTCCACACAGACTCCTCAAACTACTTAGAAACTCCTTTTAAATGAAAAAGTCTCGAAGGATTTCTTAGAGCTTGTTAAATATAAAAATACTCCTTAAAAATTCCTTAAATTATTACGAAATAAAATTTAGTAGCTTCAATGATCTCTCTCTCTCTCTCTCTCTCTCTCTCCACACTCCCCACCCTCTCCTCTCTCCTCTCCTCTCCCCTCTCCTCTCCCCCCTCTCCCTCACTCTCACTCACTCACTCATAAATAAACATTCAATGTTTATCTAAAAATCACGCTTCATTTCCTGACTGCAAATTATGTATTTACAAACAAATTCCGTTACAGTACGTTAATTTGACGTGGGACCCCAATTATTGAAAATTCATAGCTTTGATCTAAGCTTGATAGATACCGCAAACTAGTGACTTTATTAATATATATATATATATATGTAATTTTTGCTCTTGTTTTTTTTAAAGGTATTTCGGAATGGTCATTCCAGGAAAGGCAGTTAAGAGATAGCATCGAATATAAATCAAGATGGTGCAATATATTTACCGAAAATTGAAAAACTGCGTTCGATTCCGAATCGTTTGAAATAGTCATTCCTGCAATTTGCGTGCTGCTATGCATAAAAATAACTGAGTGAATGTGTTAGAAAGTTTTACGTTGTTGAGCGGAATTTTAATTTTAATTAATTTATTTATTTTTAGAACTGCCTTAAATTATACTAAAATCAATTGCTTACACGTATGACGATGACAATAATTGTTTTCTATTTCTTATTTTGGCACAGAATTTTCGTGAGATAGTTGCAACCTAGTAAAAAAACAAATGACGATTTACAAAATTCCATAGCAACATAAAAAATAAAAAATAAACAACATTACCCTTATCACCTAGCCTATTTCTTTTAAGAATTATCTGATAACAAACAATACTTTCACTGTTTTTTCGGAAGACCTCTTGAATCGTTAACATTGAACTTATTTTCTCTCTGCTGCTGTTTAAAAGAAAAAAAGAAAAGAAAAGAAATCAAAAAAGTCCTTCCGGCCTGTACCGGGAGGAAAAGGTAGCTTTCCTATATCTTCGTTTTAAAATTTTAGCTAATGTTACACGAAAACAGCAACTTAAAATGCAAAAGATTCGTTAATACTGAATTTGAATAAGAAATTCGCCAAATTATTGAGCAATAGCCAAATTGGCTTCATTTAAGAAAACTTATTTTGGTCGCCAAATTTGGCGATATTTCGCCAAATGTCGCCAAGTTTGGCGAGAATTTGGCGCTAACGGATATGAATATATAGTTTTATGCGTTTGATTGGGAAAATTATTACAACAATGAAAATTTTTGTAATGTGCTGTCTTGTTTCAAAATGTCAGCCACCCTAGAATTTCAAACTGCTCTATCTCAGCCGTTTTTTAAGATAGAGGTAAAACAAAAAATGCTCTGGAATCCTCGTTTCAAGGCCTAACACTGAATTAAAAAATAAATTTGAATTTTTCATTTTTTTGTATATTTATTTTAGTTTTAAATTTTTAATTGGCCGCCATCTTGAAACAAAATGGCGGACCAAGCTGGCCAACGAACTCGGTCGAGACATTGGTGAGCTTAATACACACAATTAGTTTCATCAAAATTGATTTATAAATACGAGCGTTATCGTATGACATAGATCAGATATATATATATATATATATATATATATATATATATATATATATATATAAATCAACATTTGAACGGAGGGTGGTTTTGGGGTCTGGGGGTCATGATCGGTGAAAATATATTGAAATTTTCCGGAACTGCTTTCCTCCGAACGGCTGCAATAGGTAGCTTTATACTTTTTTGTATTGAAAGCTACCTAACAGTCCAAAATTCGCAATCACAGATTTTCAAAAATCAACATTTGCTTACATAGTTAAATTCTTATTATCTGTATAAAAAATTCTGGGCGCAAATCTAGATACGCAGAAATCCAGATAATTGGAGCAATAATTAAAAGCAGAACAAAAAATCATGCGTCAAGCATAGATAATGAAACACTTTCCAACACAACCAGAAAACTGCAACGAAACTTCACAATTAAATAAGATAAAAGAATATATTTAAATAAACAGTTTAGAAAACACATAACACAGTTTAAAATGCAATTGCAGTAATTACCATCAATAGTTAGAAAAATAGTGGAATTATTTTCTGCAATCCTGTCTGTGATCTATAGATTTGCATATATACTATATATAGTACAGAGGCTGTTCGCACATTTTTTAGACAAATTTGATAAATGATTTTAAAAAATGGAATTATTTTAGAGGAAAAAATTCTGGCAACAACTTATTATGTGTAATTTATATTATCGTCTGATACTTTCAAATTTTTTCTTATTTCAAGATTGCGCATGCAAAAAATTTGTGAATGGGAAGATGCGTTTCCCCCCCCCCCCCCCCCGAATAGAGGTATGCTAATTCGACAGTCTCAAAATGATTGCAAAGCGCATAATATAAAAACTTTTTAGTGCGAAATAAACATAACTATTGATTGGAAATCAGTACGTATACATAGTAAAAAGATACCAGATGGAAAAAAAAAAAAAAAAAAAAAAAAAAAAACAGGGAAAAAAAGAGCCCATTTCAAGGCTGAAAACGAAGTTTCAGGTAAGGATTTATGACTATCGCAGATTTATCTTACAATGGGAAAATAAAAATAAGAATATTGGACAAAAATGTTACAATCAATTCATTATATTATTAAGAGAATGTGTTACATCCGATATTTACAGGAAAAATGCCATTTTCTTTATTTCAACGACTTTTAAAGGGTGAGACTGGTATCAAAGCAAAGCTACCGCTCATACTTCAAAAACTACCGCTATATTCGTTGAAAACATTAAAAACTCACACAGGTATTGCATTTATACCTTTCAACATATTCCTAAGAAGTCACCTGACGTTTCTCTTATTGTTTATTGTGTATTTGGTCTTCTGAAAAGAGCTCTTTTTCAAAGCGCAAAAACAGCATGAGTGATCGATTCTGGAAAGATCGATTCTGGCATGGGAAGCAATAACCCTGTAAATTTTACATAAAACCTTCTACCATCGAAAGCATTACGCAGAATTAGAATCAAGAAACAAGATTATCATATGGATTATTTCAGAAAGCAATATTCATATTTTAAACGTTAAAAAAACAACGCCGAAATCGTCTAAAAAATGTGCGAACACTCTCTGTAGTTTAAAATTTATTTCAGTTAGCAGGGGTCGATACAGGCAAAATTTGGGGCCTATTTAGGGCCCCTTCACAAAAATCAATAATAAAATGGGCCCCTTCACAAAAATCAATTTAATAAAATGGGCCCCGTCGCAAAAATCAATTTGACAAAATGGGCCCCTTTACAAAAATCAATTTGACAAAATGAGTTCCTTCACAAAATTCTTTTTACTAAAATTGGCCCTTTCACAAAATTCCATTCCATAAAAACTTGCTATTTATTATTTATTTATTGTTTTGTGATGTTTTAAAATGTGTAATTTGTAAACAAACGAGTTCACCAGAGAAGAAAACTTCACCAAAAGGATTTTAAAAAGTTTTTGTTTATAAAAGCTGCTTGGTTCGAATTTGATTAACTGGATTTCAACTTCCGTTACAAAATGTTATTTTTCACAAAAATATAATAAATTTCACAAAAATAACCTTTACTTTTCACAAAATGGGCCCCAAGAAAAAAACCCTGCATCGACCCCTGGTTAGAAAACGCATAACATAAGTGAAATGCAAAATCTCACAGGTCAATGTTTTTCGAACACTCTGTATATATATATGTATATCTTTTTTGAAAATGTAATTCTTCATTTTCTGAATATCAATACGAATAACTGGGATTCAGCTAGTTGGAGTTTTGCTCTATATGTTAGTTACATCACAGCTAAAATGTCTAAGCAGCGTAAAATTTGTTTTCATAAAGTAAAAGACGAGAATGTCTAGGAAGCTTGCCAAATCGGCTGCTTTTGACAGGAAACTTGATTTTTACGTGATTTCTCACACGCCTGATGTTTGACGTATTTCTCCTGATCTTCTGATACAATTTTTTAATGCTGTTATATTCAATTTTGTTGTTATTTTATATTAAAATCATTTTAGATTCTGTATTTTTTAATTAGGGTTCTGTAATTAAAAAGTAAAAACGGAACCATTATAAGATCACTCGTGTGTCTGTCTGTTTGTCCGTCTGTCACAGTCGTTTATCTAGTAAACTATGAAACGTGGAAAGTTCAACCTTGAGAGAGTTATAAAGCGTATTAACACAGATATTCATAGGTAATTGTTAGAACTAGAAATAGGGTTAGGAAAAATTTAGGGGGCTAATTAAGTTGAAAAAAAATTATTGTTGTATATCGTGTGAAAGATTTCGTAACACCGAACTCAAAAATATATTTGTTTTAATTTCAGATATTTTTCCAGAGATATCGTCGAAAGTGTGCTGCAAAAATCCCCCCCCCCCCCCCACCCTCCCTACTCCTCCTAATTCCGAATCTACTGAAACTAAAATTATGAAACAAAATTAGGGGTAGTAGGAGTTTATTAATTAACTAGGGGGCCTACCCCCTGCGAGCTACGCTCGCCAACCCCCGCTCAGACTTCGAGGCCTCTAAAAACATGACAGCGTGCTTTATTTTAAAAATATTGGTAAATCTGTAATTGGGTTGCCATGCTTTTAACATTTTAATGGGGCATTTTTCGATTATCATGGCCTCATACACAGCTGTTGCGACAACTGACGACTGTTTTCGGGATTGATAAGTAAAATCAATTACTACTTGAAAACCAGCTTGTATAAAATGGTTAGGTTTAAATTGTGACTACCTCTCGGACTTTTATAACAACAATCTCTATTCTATTCTTCCTTTGCGTTTAAGGATGAGAAAAATTCCATCTGCTTGTGAATAACATTAAGAACCACGGTATTGAAAAGTACTATGTTATAGACATTTTCAGTAACAGGTTTTAATTTTCTCTCTATTTTAGTGCACCATCATGCATATTTTCATGTTATTTTAAATATGTAAATTATTTTTTTTAATTAATATGTATATACGAATTTTCTGATAATTATTTATCATACAAAATTAATTAAATATTTTGTGCATGCATGCCTGCATTTATTCGGCATCAATTGATGAGATATTTAAACTGTCACTTGAATATTGTCCATAAGAAAATCGGGTACTTTTCCATTATAGGATCCTTTGTTTTTAGGTTTGGCGTAATTCGAGCTTCAAAAAGGGATAGATTCGTTAATATACATAGATTTGTTGAAAAAAGTTATGAAAATAAACCCAATGAACTTTTGGTGCTTTTCTATTATAGGGGTCTTGACGCTTTTTTAAAAAGCTTGGCGAAAAAAACCAAGCAGGATAGAAAACCAAGCAGGATATTTTATTCTTCCGTTCAGTTGGGCAATTATTATTTTATACATTAGTTTCAAATATCCGAATTAATGATTTTATAAATTCGTTTAGTTAAATTTTACAAAAAAATAACAAAATGATATCAATAAATAATAATTACTATTAATTCCTTTTCCTCCCTTTCTTTTGCGTTTACCTAAATGACGTCATTTGGACGAATTTATTCAAAATATTTTCAGTTTATAAATTAAATTAAATGCTGACAGACGATTGAATCCTGACGATAGAAATGTGATTTTTTTTTTCAATATTTCCTGAAAAACATAATTTAATCACAATCTTATCTTCATTATCGATTGAAATAAAAGATAAATTCAATTTCAATTTGAAAATGACGAATAAAAAGAAATCAATAATCCCTATCGGGATCCTTTTCAATTTTTTTCCCTTTTTTGTCACAAAAAAACTGAATAATTAGTTGCCATCATTACAGAAATGTCATTAAAATTAGAAAAAAATTAATATCTCGAAAACTAATTCCTATTTCAAAATTCTATTACCAGTTTTGACATCCGCGGATTTTTATGAACAATTGGTATTAATTTCCTCATCAAGCGTTTAATATTTTATTAAAAATAGCCCTGAAACATAATCAGTCGTTTAATCAGTCGTTTCATAAAATCGTTTCATAAATTCGTTTCATAAAATCGTTTCACAAATTCGTTTCATTAGGATTTTATATATATAGGGTAGATAAATTTAATGTACGGAACCCTTTGAGTGCGAGTTATACTCGCATTTGAACGATTTATTTATTTATTTAAATCACAAATACATTTTTCTTCGCTATGATTGATTAATGATATTTGTTATGATAAACTAAGTTCAGATTAAATGACGACTATAAAGAGCTGATACGACAAATGAAGACTCTTTGAAACGTAACTCTTCGTGACTCTTGCTATGAACAAATTATGTAGCTTTGTTGTTGTTTCGATGTACCGAAAATACTCTTTTCTGTATTTTATTTCTTTAAATTAGATTGTACCTGAGTTTTCTATTATGCATTCTGATTTGTACTTTCTTCTATCTGTAATAGGAAAGTGATCGAAGAATTTTTTTTTTTTTCGATTTTCAATTTTCGACGGATTTACACTTTTAAGGTATCAGAGATCCCGAAAAACCCATGTTTATAAAATGTTTGTCTGCCCGCGGGTCTGAGTGTCTTTTTTGTATCATCGAAAAGTGTATGAAATTATGCATAGAATTGAACCAAACTTCATATATATGTTTATGGCTATGATCAGCAGCTACCAGTTGGAATTGGGGATATTCCGCCGGAAGGGGGACACTGTGATAGCGATTTTTGTGGCACATCCGACTAATTTAGTGGTTGGTATATGGAAGAAAAAGCCTTGTAATGAGACCCGGTAACTCAGAGGTCAGTGCATCGTGCTGCTTCACTACAGTTCCAAAGTTCTCCTCCAGACTAGCACATGGTTCACTTAAATTCTCGACAACTCAACTCATTCTTCGATAAAATGAGTACCAAGCAAGCTTACTTTAGAACTAAGCACTTATGCTGATGCTGACCACTGACCACCTGATGGGTACATATGCTACATAGACCTCAGATAGCCTCAGGCCAATTCTGTTAAATGTCTGTTCTTAAATTATTAATTAGAAAAACCGATGAAATGTTCCGCAGTTCCCCTATATTAGACTATGTTATGCTTCCTTCTTGGCATTGTCGACGTTGTTGTTATTTTTTAACGTTTTTCTATGTTTGTCATTTACTTTTTTCTTTGTTTGTCATTATTTATGCTCTTCTTCAGAATCATCAACTAATATAACATCTGAAAATCAAAATAAAAGTGCATTGAATTGTATTAAATGAACCTTTGTATTGAAATTTTAATCCTTTCGTTTTCCAGTTCAACATCTTTCAAGTATATGGTGTAAATCCTTGTCTTGTTTTATTTATGTGCAAATACAATAAAAATGCAGTGTAAATATGTATAAGAAATGTTTTTATAACAAATATTTCTTTGTTTTGTTCTACAGGTCCAGCGCAAGAGACGAATCATGTCTCGAGTTCGGTGCAAAAACATCAAGAACGACTGTCCTAAACCAACTTGTGATGATCCCGTACTTTTGCCTGAAAGATGTTGTAAGACATGTCCTGGTGAAGGTAAGGTATCTTCAGTATATATTTTAGTGCTTTTATTTATTTTGTTTTCCAGCTTTTTTGGTGCTTTTCTCAGATTTCTTATTTTTACTTTTTTCTATCTTTTTTTTTTTTTAAAAAAAAAAAAAAAAAAAAAAAAAAGTATTGGATTTGTGGAAAATTTTGTCTTTTGGTTTTCTACGGTTGATTGGCTGAATGGGGAAGGCACAAAGTCCCTTCTGGGACATGCTACGCCATAGGTTTTATACGGATTTATACGTTTCAGAAGGTGTTGAGCACGATCTGACTGTCTTTAGAAAATGTGTGTCTGTCTGCCTGTGTGCATTATGGCTTCTGTTGTTTTTAGCTCCTTTTCTTTTATTTTGATGTGAAAATAGAAGAAGAGATTCCTTTTATGAAACTTTGAAACATTTGAATACTAAGTTTATTTTGGCTACTTGTGCTTTTCATTGTGTGATTTTTAATGTCACGTTTTAACCTAAATGAACTTTTATGAACGTGTAAAACAACGAAAATATTCATTTTACAAGTGATAATGATTCAAAACTCGTCCTACTGTAACGATCCTGGCTGTTCCACTGTTGTAATTTTCTCACTAACCTTAGATATGTCATACTTTTGTAATTTTCTACCGACATACTTACCGACAATTCTGTAACTAAGAACAGCTGTATATTTATTTATGTGTTTCTGTAAGCTTCAGGAGATCCTCGTAGCTGTAAGTCTAGTAATATGAAAATGACATATTGAAACCATAAAAATTATTTCTGTATCAGTATGAAAGTAGCACATTGCATCTTCAAGAACTCAAAGTTTATAGCTGAATGAACGCAGGTATCATTACTGTCGCTGTAGGAAGTCCATAACTGCAGGAAGCCTGCCGCCACTTACTGCGACTCCGATATAGACGTAATCTTCACCAACGAAGTCACCTCTTTTTAAATCCTCTAAATGCATCGGTAGAAACTTTTCTGTTTTTTGGACACCTTCACTTTCATACTTTTTGATGCAAATGAAGAGGTTAAAACGCGGGAGAAAAAACAGATTTTTTTTTTTTCGATTTACATCAGCAAAACTTAAATTTCGTTATAATCTGCTGGTTGTATGAACACCTTCACTTTCACACTTTTCGGTGCAAAGGAAGAGGTTGAAACGCGGGGAAAATTAGGAGTTTTACTTTTTCTTTCACATCGGCTAAATTTAAATTTCGTTATAATCTACTGGTTGTACCTGTTTTTAAGTTAAATTAGAGTTTTGATATCCTTGATGCGAAAAATAGCGACATTTTCTCTTTCCTCAAAATATCTTTCAAAAGTTGGGGATTGAAAAATGTGCTAGGAAATGCAAATTATGCGAGTAAATACAGCACAGTGGACTCTCGTTAATGCGTGTCCGCTTAAGACGTATCTCCTGTTAATGAGGACAATTACGTTTTCACCAAAATTTTCTATTTGAAATTGTTGTTAAATACATACATTGCTTAATGCGTGTACTCATCGGATAATACATACAGATTTTTCACAATTAACCGGGCAGAATCTAAAGGCAATCGTTTTATACATTACTTTGTACTTTTTCAATATCAATTTTGGCGCACATTTTGGCAACATTTCACAACCGACAACGTGAGGGATTTAAACAATGCTGGCCTGCCGTTTGCCGATACTACCGATAAAAATCTGAAGTCACAGACCAAATTTTGGAAAGAGTTTCAAAATTAGAAAAAGGTCACTTGTTTCACTATCGCAAAGAAAAGTTTAAATTTAAATTATGTAAGTACGGCAGTTTATTTGTACCAGTGGACCCGTGCGAAGATTTCGCACTGCATTTTAATATTTTTTTTTTTTTATGCAAGTTTAAATTTATATATATATAAAATAAGGACTAAAAATATCTGCAAACAACATTAGTCGCCAAAATATCGCCTCATTTATCCCATCAAAGTTACAGTAAAAACTAATCGCTGATAGCTAAGGCAAAAAAAAAAAAAAAAATTATCAATCATATTTTAACTGCATTAGAAGATAACATCATCTGTTTCGGGAAAAAAAATGGGACAAAGAAAAATAAATTGAGCATTTGAATTTAAATTTTGCTCTTTAATCATGAATATAAAATAAACCCGTGCAGCAATCTTTATTTTACAAATTTTATTTTTATAATTATTGCTGAGCACGATATAATGCGGTATTTTATTTTGTGGCAACATTAATTTGAGGAAAACGTTTAATTTCATTTATGAAAACAATGCCGATTTAATTTTTAATTTTCAGCAAATTTTAATCAAAAAACATGTTTTAGGAAAATGTATTTGCACTATGTCAGAAGCCTGTTCAAAATCCTTTCATATGGTATCTCATTCGTCGTTCTGCGTTTCGTATTTTCTAAGAAAAATTGATGTTGACAGGAGAAATAATATATACGATACTTTATATGTCCTGAGAAATTAGCTCTTTTGTATTAACAATATTGTCATTAATTTGAGTTTTCACTGAAAATTCTAAGTTTAAAGAACGTTGTTTCTTTTAGTAAAAAGGTCTAACCCAGTTGGGTTCTTTAAAGAACTGAATTCAGTTTAATTCAATCAACGTAAGGTTTTATTTTTACGCTACTCAAATGTTTACATCGTTTAATGCGGACTTCGGTTAGTGCGGACAAAAAACGGCCTCTCTCGGAAGTCCGCACTAACGAGAGCTCGCTGTATTTCTGTTTGTTGATATTGTGTTGTGGTTCAAAATGGATAAGTGGTTGAAAATTGGAATTTTGCTAACTAACATAAGAACATTACTAATGAACAAAAACAAATATTTGGACCGGGTTTATGTGAGAAAGGGGTAAGCATAAATGAAAAGTCTAAGCAAGGGGTACGTGAGAGAAAAAAGGTTGGGAACCGCTGCGTCTAAATCTAGATGTATCAGTAAAATCTTTTCTGTCTTTTGCACACCTTCACTTCATCATCTTTTGATTCAAATGAAGAGGTTGAAACGCGGAAGAAAAATAGTGAATTTTTCCTTTCTATTCACATAAGCGAAATTTAAATTTTGTTGTAATGCAGACCGTTTTAATCTACTGGCCGTACCTGCTTTTAAGTTAAATCAGAGTTCTGATATTTTTGATCGACATTTTCTCTTTCCACAAAATTTCTTTCAAAAGTAGGAAGTGCGAACAATGTGCGAGGACGTAAATTATTCGAATAAATACCGTATTTCTGTATCGGTATGAAAGTAGCACATCGAATTTTCAAGAACTCAGTTTATTTATAACTGAATGAACGCAAATATCATTACTGTCTCTGTAGGGAATCCCATAACTTCAGGAGCCTGCTGCCTCTTTCTTACTCTCTAAAGTTCTGCGACTCCGATATAGACGTAATCTTCACCAACAAACGTCATCTCTTTCTAAAACCATCCAGTGAATGCATCAGTGGAAACTTTTCTGTCTTTTGGGTGCCTTCACTTCGTCAATTAAGAGGAGGCCACCAAGCTCTGATTTCTGGCACGCTCTTCAGTCGCCCGCACCCCATGTCATTGCATTCCTCAAACATCGCTTTCCTTGTTCTTCGCTCATTAGCGCAAGGTGGAGGTCTCCTGTCCCAAAGTCAATGGGTTAGAAGAAGCGGCAGGCGATCGTTAGTTTGCTGGTTTTATGGCGAGATCGGTATGTGAAAATCTTGAGAAACGACCTCAAAGACAAACTTCATGTCAACGGGTGCCCAACGCAGTAGGTGGAATGTCAACCTGTTGACGATACTTAAATGATGATTTTTTTTTTTTTTTTTTTTTTTTTAATTTTTATGCGCGGAGGAAGTATTTATGAAGATAATGATGAATCTGTCATTTGCTTTTGTCATATTTTCTTTTCTTAAGATTTTTTTTTATTTCTTCCTAGGGTGTTTGCCGTAAAAAGTAAAATTTTGTCAGCTTTTTGATAATGAAGAGTCAGATTTTGCCAGTAATTTTTAAGAGAAATATCGATATTTTGTAGTTTTCATTTTAAATTTTAGTTTTCGGATTTTTGGGTGAAATCATTGATATGTAGAAATATTAGGAAACGACAGCAAAAACAAGATTGGTGTCAAAAGGCGTTCATCGCAGAAGGTATAGAATGTTAATCTGTTGATGATACTTAGTCATATTTTTAAAAATTATTTTAAGCGTCGGAGAAGTATTTATGAAGATAATGACGAATCTGTCATTTGCTTCTGTCATATTGTCTATTCTTCTTAAGATTTTTTTTTCTTCCTAGGGTGTTTGCCGTAAAAAGTAAAATTTTGTCAGCTTTTTGATGATAAAGAGTCAGATTTTGTCAGTAATTTTTATGAGAAATATCGATATTTTGTAGTTTTTATTTTAAATTTTAGTTTCCTGATTTTTGGGGGAAATCATTGATATATAGAAATTTTAGGAAACGACAGCAAAAACAAGGTTGGTGTCAAAAGGCGTTCATCGCAGAAGGTATAGAATGTTAATCTGTTGATGATACTTAGTCATATTTTTTAAAAATTATTTTATGCGTCGGAGAAGTATTTATGAAGATAATGATGAATCTGTCATTTGCTTCTGTCATATTTTCTATTCTTCTTAAGATTTTTTTTTTTCCTAGGGTGTTTGCCGTAAAAAGTAAAATTTCGTCAGCTTTTTGATGATATTGAGTCAGATTTTGCCAGTAATTTTTATGAGAAATATCGATATTTTGTAGTTTTTATTTTAAATTTTAGTTTCCTGATTTTTGGGGGAAATCATTGATATATAGAAATCTTAGGAAAGGACTACTAAAACAAACTTGATGTCAAAAGGTGTTCATCGCAGAAGGTATAGAATGTTAATCTGTTGATGATACTTAGTCATATTTTTTAAAAATTATTTTAAGCGTCGGAGAAGTATTTAGGAAGATAATGATGAACTGTCATTTGCTTCTGTCATATTTTCTATTCTTCTTAAGATTTTTTTTCTTCCTAGGGTGTTTGCCGTAAAAAGTAAAATTTCGTCAGCTTTTTGATGATATTGAGTCAGATTTTGCCAGTAATTTTTATGAGAAATATCGATATTTTGTAGTTTTTATTTTAAATTTTAGTTTCCTGATTTTGGGGGAAAATCATTAATACATAGAAATCTTACGAAACGACAACAAAAACAAACTTGATATCAAAAGGTGTTCATCGCAGAAGGTATATAATGTTAATCTGTTGATGATACTTAGTCATATTTTAAAAAATTATTTTATGCGTCGGAGAAGTATTTATGAAGATAATGACGAATCTGTCATTTGCTTCTGTCATATTTTCTATTCTTCTTAAGATTTTTTTTTCCTAGGGTGTTTGCCGTAAAAAGTAAAATTTTGTCGGCTTTTTGATGATAAAGAGTCAGATTTTGCCAGTAATTTTTATGAGAAATATCGATAGTTTGTAGTTTTTATTTTAAATTTTAGTTTCCTGATTTTGGGGGGAAATCATTGATATATAGAAATCTTAGGAAACGACAGCAAAAATAAACTTGGTGCCAAATAGAATGTTAATCTGTTGATGATACTTAGTGATTTTTTTTAAAAATTATTTTATGCGGCGAAGAAGTATTTATGAAGATAATGATGAATTTGTCATTTGCTTAGGTCATGTTTGCCATTCTTAGGATTTTTTCCTCAGGTGTTTCAGGGTAGGTTGTTGTTTTGCCGTAAAATGTAAAATTATACAATTCGTTGTCAACTTTTTTATGATAAAGTTCAGATTTTATTAGCAATTTTTATGAGAAATATCAATATTTTGCAGTTTTAATTTTCAATTTTAGTTTGCTGATTTTTATTTATTTATTTATTTTATTTTAATTTATTTATTTTATTTTATTTATTTATTTATTTATTTTATTTATTTATTTATTTTATTTTAATTTATTTATTTTATTTTATTTATTTATTTATTTATTTTATTTATTTATTTATTTATTTTTTTTTTTTTGGGGGGGGGGGGATTATCAATATGTGCAAATTTTAGGAAACGACAGCAAAATCAAATTTGATGTTAACGGGAATGTCAATCTTTTGACGATACTTAAGTTATGATTTATTTTTATTTTTTATTTACTGCGTCGAGGAAGTATTTATAAAGATAATGATGAATCTATCATTTACTTCTGTCATATTTTCTATTCTTCTTAAGATTCTTTTCCTTTGGGTGTTTGCCATAAGAAGTAAACTTTTTGATGATGAGGGTCATATTTTACCAGCAATTTTTATGCAATAGTTACGCAAGAAAGAAGAATAATAGAATATAAGAGAAATATCAATATTTTACAGTTTTCATTTTAAATTCTAGTTTGCTGATTTTGTGACAGAGTCGAACGATATGTGGAAATTTTGGGAAACGATAACAAAATCAAACTTCATATCAACGGGTGTTCATCGCAGAAGGTAGAATGTCAATCTGTTGAAGATACATAAGTGATGAATGTTGCTTATATATATAGTATTTATGAAACAAATGAAGATAATGATGAATATGTCATTTGCTTCTGTCATATTTACCATTATTCTTGGGATTTTTCCCCCCGGGATGTTTGCCGTAAAAAGTAAAATTGCATAATGCGTTGTCAACTTTTTGATGATAAAGGTTAGGTTTTACCAGCAGTTTTATGACTAAAATCAATATTTTACAGAGTAATTTTAAATTTTAGTTTGTTGATTTTTGGAGAAAATCATTGATATGTGGAAATCTTAAGAAACAACCACAAAAACTAACTTGATTCCAACGTGTATTCATATCAGAAGGTATAATGCGGACTTGCCAAGTCTCCTGATTTTGGCAGGAGACTCCTAATTTTTGCTTGATTTTCCGTACTCCTGATTTTTGATATATTTCTCCTGATTTTTTAACACATTTTTTTCTCATTCTTATTTTATATTTAAATATGCTAGAAATTTTTCAGACGTTTTATTTATTCTCTGTGTTTGATTAGTAATATTTGATATGATAGAAGTGCAGGTCAAATATGTATGATGGCTCGTTGTAACTTTGGCTTTTGCTGTTAGCAATTTTTTAATTTTCATTCTTAAATTCAAAATCTCTAAAAATATGAAATTCCTTATAGCGGCTCTGTTACGCGTCAATGAAAACAGCAGCAACAACAAAACATCACTGGATTCCGCTAAATCATTGTATTGGAATCTCTAAAAATAGAAAATTCGTTAAAACCACAATCACTATAACGAATATTAAAAAATATAAAACATTATATAAATTGTTAATATTGTTTCAAATTATTTTTTATAACTTGATAAATATTAGAAAAGAGAAATTTTCCATTTTTTTATTTAATTTATTTTATATAACTTAATTAAATATTGAAAAATGGAAACTTCTCTTTTTTTTTCAAATTTTCCGCTGCTTGGATTCGAACTGAAATCTACAGATTGACAAACGACACGTTCTGAAATAGCTTAGAACAAAATTTTAAACAAACTACCTCTTGTTAAGGTTGGTTTAGTCTTAAAAACTCGTCAAAAGTTAGCCAAATGGAAATTCATAACGAAATTCAATCTTTGATCACATGATCGTACACTTCGACGAATGAGGTTGCAGAATCCGATTGCTATGTAGCATCCGATTATAAGAGGATTTGTGATGATCCTTGTGGAATAATCCTATGCAGTATTTGTTATCTTCCTAGTTAGTTTGGATTTATAATATGAAAAAGCAAATACTTTGAAAAAGTTTCCAACCAAGTGTAACATATTGACGTAAAAGCAACGTAATCACCACAAACCTCATAACAAGGAATTTACAGCTTGTGATGGTTCATTTAGAATAATTCACTAAAATCTTTGTTTTATTTCTAGTTAATTCTGATCTCTAATGTGAAGAAACAAACTCTTTGTAAATAGTTTTCAGCTAAGTGTAGCATATGGACGTAAATGTAATCAAAAGCTTCATTGTCATTGCAAATGGTTTGTAACGGTCCATTTGAAATAATCCTATTCAGTATTTGTTATCTTCCTAGTTAGTGCTGATTTATAATATGAAGAAACAAAAACTTTGAAAAACTTTCCAATAGAGTGTAACATATTGACGTAAAAGCAACGTAACCACCACAAACCACATAACAAGGAATTACAGTTTCTGATGGTTCATTGAGAATAATTCACTGCAATCTTTGTTTTAGTTCTAGTTAGTTCTGATCTCTAATATGAAGAAACAAACTCGTTTTAAATAGTTTTCAGCTAAGTGTAGCATACTGACGTGAATGTAATCAAAAGCTTCATTGCCATTGCAAATGGTTTGTAACGGTCCATTTGGAATAATCTTATTCAGTATTTGTTGTCGAATAATTCACTGCAATCTTTGTTTTAGTTCTAGTTAGTTCTGATCTCTAATATGAAGAAATAAATTATTTTTAAATAGTTTTCAGCTAAGTGTAGCATACTGACGTAAAAGTAATCAAAAACCTCATTGTCATTTCAATGGTTTGTAATGGTCCATTTGGAATCATCCTATTCAGTATTTGTTATCTTCCTAGTTAATTCTGATTTATAATATGAAGAAACAAACATTTTGATAAAGTTTCCAATAAAGTGTAACATATTGACGTGAAAGCATCGTAACCACCACAAACCTCATAACAAAGAATTACAGTTTGTGATGGTTCATTTAGAATAATTCACTGAAATCTTTGTTTCAGTTCTAGTTAGTCTGATCTCTAATATGAAGGAACAAAGACTTTGAAATAGTTTCAAAGTTAGTGTTAAAGCTTCAGGTTTCTTCTACAATTTTCTATCACGTTCTTGGCAGCATTCAGCTGTTGTTTCAATAGGGCTTTAACAGATGGCCTCCATTGCTTATTCATTTACACAGTATTCAGCACAGTTCTTGCCAAAGTTTGCATAAATAGGTGTGCTATCATGTGAGCTTGTAATTTTCAAACTTTTATATCTTATTCAAGTAAAGTAAAAACACTGCGCTTAAAAATGCTACGTAAACTGTAATTATAGTTATTAAAAGTAAATAATTAGTCCGACTTTTTTTTTTTTTTTTTTTTTTTTATTTTATGAAAAAAAAATTGTTTTTTTGAAACACGTTGGCGAAATTAGGCTATACATAAACTGGGAGAGGGACCCTTTTTAAAATTAAATAATTTGAAAACGTTTAACAATAAAAATGCCCGATTTGCAGCATCTTTATTGGAGAAGCAATAAATTTTTAACCATGTGATTTCGAAATTAGTTTAAAATTTACCCAGTAGATGGCGCTGTAAGCTCCAAAACTAAAATCTAATTTTATTTTAGACCTCTACACACACACACACACAAAGAAAAAAGAAACTTAAAAAAAAAGTTTTTGCGCGTGAACCCATGAATATTGAAATATGAAGTAAAATTTAACTGATACCTAGGAAAAGAAAAACATACATCATAAACAATGATGCAATTCAGCGGGTCCCAATCTGTGGTAAGCATACCCTTGGAAGTATACGTGGTGGATCAGTTGAGGGTACACGACAATTACATTGGTAATGACGGACAACGCAAAAATAAAAGTTTAAATGAAAACAAAAACAAAACTGTAAACTTTTCGTTGACAAAGAGAGACTTATGTGAAAGTAAAATAGGCCCATGAAATGATGGAAAATGACCACACTTGGTAACTGGGTGGTCATTTGTTGCGATTATTCCGATTTTAACCATCCTGGTCAAAATATGTTTTGACCATTGGTTGTCAAAACTCACTTTGACTAGTAAAAGATATTAAAATTTATTTTGCTAAATGATAAATTTAGTGCAATATTTGGAAGGGTTTGTCAAAATAACATTTAACAATATTTAATACCACATTTGACAGTGTTTGTAAGTATTTTACTTAGTAATTATACTTTAATTTTCATTTTTAACACACAATTTTTTTTAAAGATAATACACTATCATGAGTATTGAAATATTTTTAATATTAATTTAATTACATATCTACTTTTATATAAAAAGCTAAGGAAACTAAATCATATTAAGCAAAAGAAACAGTTAAGACTATTTAGAACTCAAAAGATAATTTCAAGTGTTGTTGTATTAAGCTAAAGAGGATTTCATATTTTATTCTGTGTGAGATAAAAGTTGGAAAATAATCTTTTTTTTTTTTCTTTTTTTTTATGAAGAGTTAGCACAACCATTTATCGGATGCATTACGAAATTTACAAATTCAAAATCAATATTTTTCATTACTACCCAACCAAATATTGTAATGTATTAGTTACACATTAGACAGTTATGGAATGTATGTTTCTGTATGAAATATTATTACATAAGGCACAAAAAATTTCATCTATATTTAATAATTATTAATAATATTAATTATATATATAATAGGATACTTTAATATTCACAAAAATATATAGTTTGGGTATTTTATGTAAGCTAAAGTTATTTAATAAGAGTTTTGACCACTTTTGAGTGGTTAAAACCAATTTTGACCAGTTTTAGACGGTTAAAACCAATTTTGACCACTGTCCTGGTTAAAATTAGTTTTGACCAGTCAAAATTACATTCCTGACTATTTCATTTAACATTCATTTGAAAACAGGTCATAATTTTAGTGTTAAACTGGACAGTATTAATATAAATTCATTAATGTGTGTGTAATAATAGGTGTAGCTTCATTACTTCTTTGTGAGTGCTTAATTTAAAATATTTAGCTGATATTATTTAGTGTTTTGGGTGGCTTTATGTTGATATCTTGTTGTGGTTCAGAATCGATAATTAGAACATTGCTGACGAACGAAAACAAAAATATTTTGGATGGGTTTATGCCAAGAAGGGGTACGCATAAATGAAAAGTCTAAGCAAGGGGTACGTGAGAGAAAAAAGGTTGGGAATCGCTGAATAATCGATAATATTTCAATATAATGGGAAAGGGTGTGTGTGTGTGGAAGGGGGGGGGGGGGTATTTATTTCTTCCATCGCTAACCATAAATAGATGTTACCATAATTTAAATTATGGAAATATGATTTTGAAAAATTTCCGTGTTATCGACAAATTATGTTCAGTTTTAGACAAATATCAAACTGAGAGAGAGAAACAAATAGCAATTGGTGTGTAGGAAATAGGTACACTGTACTGCATATTGGAGGCAAATAAATAACCAATTTTGTGATTATTTTTATTAGTGTTTGGAAATGAAAGTTTCGTGAAATATTATTTTAAAACTTAATCAGAAACATTTCTAGATTTCAAAATTAAAAAAAATTAAGCTTTTAAAATATGCATTATTACATTTGGGGGTCCACAAACTCTGGAGAACCAGTTCCACGGCATCGTCGGCCCGCACTTTAACCAGCCTCTGAGCATAATATTTCGTAAATTGGAAAAATAACGCTCCAGTACTAATAAAATGGATATTTTATGATCTCATCGATTACCGGTTGATATTTTATAAATTGGAAAAAGAAACACCCCAGTGAAAATAAAATATTATTTTATGATCCCATTTACTTCCGGTTGATATTCTATAGGTTTTCTTTCTTCTTTTATATCTATCTTGAACAGAAATATTCAATCCTTTGGAAACGCTTCTACTGAAGAAACACTTATTAACTCATTTAGTTTCAAAGGAATGGCCATATTTTTAATCGGTACTTGATGAGAGATGCTCGCCTTTGTTGTAGCAATACATTATTTATTATATTTGCGAGACCACAAACTCGCCTGTGCTTTGATCAAGTTCTGTGTATAAATTTTTGGTAGTTTGGAAAAAATAACACTCCAGTACTAATAAAATGTTATTTTATGATCTCTTCTATTTCCGGTTGATATTATATAGAAATTTTTATTTTATTTTTTATCCCTTTAACACAGCTATTCAATCCTAAGGGAACAAACACTTCTACTCAAGAAGCATTTATTCACTCAAGTGGTTTTTAACGGAATGGCCTTATTTTTAATCGGTACTTATTCAGAGATGATCCCCATAGGCTATAATACCCTTTGCCGATTGAGGCCTACAAACCCAACATTCTTTTAGACCTAGCTTTAAAAAAAAACTGTTTGAGAGTCTCCACGCGTGACCCCGTGAATGCCGGCGAAAATCCTCGGCTTTTGTCGCGAAAATTTTCCGGTGTGAGAAAATGTTCATTTCATTGTTTGCAGCCTTGAATTTCTCACCATATATTTACAGCTAGTCTTCTTTCTAGAGCACAGGTATATTCCATTGTGTTGAGACAAAACGGAATACCAGATAGTATTATTACTGCTTGCATCCATTACTTTACGTGCTTTGGATGTTAGCGCTGAAAAGATGAGATGGTTAGGGCCTCTACTTTAATTCTTTTTTAATCTCGGCGTTCAGAAGTTGCATTGATTTCTGAGCGTGCGAAAATGATGTTACGAATGCAAAAAAACGGCATTTGTACACTCTTTTATTTAACACAACATGCTTTTTACTCTATTTTATTCAACCTAATAGAAATGTGTGTCTAAATTCCAGAAAATATACATATAAAACTGCCGTAATACAGGCTTTTTACACTCTTTTATTTAACTCAACCTGGGTTTTGTATGTAAAGATGGAATTTTGTAATCGATTTTTAACCTACATCCTGATAGGCTAGAATTGTAAAAATTACGTTCACAGGTGTGCTTCTGATGACAATACATCATTTTAACATTTTTAGAAGATCTTACACAAAAATTATAAAAGTGTACTAATTCGATCCTTTTTACACTCTTTTATTTAACTCAACTTGGTTTTTGTATGTAAAAATGGAATTTTGCAATCGATTTTTAACCTATATCCTGATGGGCTAGAATTGTAAAAATTACGCTCACAGGTGTGCTTCTGATGACAATACATCATTTTAACGTTTTTAGAATTTAATTATAAATCAACTAGCAAGCTACGCCCGCTACGCTGGTCAATTTCTTTTAACGAACCTTTAATCAAACAAAATATTGACATTTCATAAATAGCTTTTATATTTTAACAGAATAATAAGGCTACTATAATTTGTGACTCGTGCTATAGCCAATATACACGTCAGGACACGTCGCCCTTATCATTATCTTTTTACGCATGAAGGTTTCGCTATGGTACTCCATTGGAAAATTTGGTAATTTTTGAAATTCAATATTTGAAAAACGGCATAATCATTAGATTTGAAATTTATATCAAGAAAAATACAATTTCTTACCTTTAAAACGCAGTTTGTCTAACAATTTTCTGACAAATACTTTTTGAGCTATCATTTTTTTCAGTAACTTCAAATGTTTCATTTTCCGAGATTAATCTGGTGCAACAATTAGCGAAAAACCCAGTCGTCAGCAACGCATAGTTTTTTTTATTAAAGAGGCTGTTGGAGCAGGGATTGTCACCACCAATTTGCCACCATCACTTTTGAAATCGGTTCCGTGGTTCCAGAGATTCCATAGAAATTGTAATTTAGAATGACTTCAGAACGCTTTTCGCTCATTTCACCCATTTAAATTTCGATTTTTTTTTAAATTTATTCTTAGAGAGCATTTACATCTTATAAGTAACTACAATGCTAAATTTCAAATTTCTTGCCCCTTCAGTATAAAAAAGTCGCAATTTTCGAACATTTTTCGATCCTGCACCCCATTGATGTTAGTGGCACCGACATAAAATAGAGCCTATGTTGGAGTAGGGATTGTCTCCATCAATTTGCCACCATTACTTTTGAAATCGGTTCTGTAGTTCCAGAGATTTCATAGAAATTGTAATTTAGACTGTTTTTAGAACGCTTTTCGCTCATTTCACCCTTTTAAATTTCAATTTCTTTTTTATTTTGTTCTTAGAGAGCATTTACATCTTATAAGTAACTACAATGGCAAATTTCAAATTTCTAGCTCCTTCAGTATAAAAAATAAAAATAAAACTGCCCAGTTAAACTGAGGGCATTGAGTTCACAGGCTATTCACACTAATTGTATATTATTAATTGTATATTTGAAATAAGCCCATCGAAAAATAAAGAAATAAACAATATATTAAGGGGGTGGGGTCATCTCCCCGTTACCCCCCCCCCCATAGTTAACTAATGAAGCCCTTAAACTAATCAGGTAAATCTCTAATTACAATGAATATATATACAAAATTTGAAGAAAAACGGATAATTCTGCATGAAAAACCCATTTATATAAATTAAGGCGGGATTAGCCCCCTCCGTCCCCCCCCCCCCTTTATACTTAACCAATCAATCCCGAAAACTAATCAGGGAAGCGTCTTAACCCAATGAACCTATAAACAAATTTTGAAGCAAATAGAATAATTCTGCTTGAAAAACCCATTTATATAAGTTAAGCGGGGATTATCCCCCCGTTCCCCCCCCCTTTATACTTAACCAATCAATCCCGAAAAACTAATCAGGGAAGCGCCTTAACACAGTGAACCTATAAACAAAATTTGAAGGAAAACGGAATAATTCTGCATGAAAAACCCATTTATATAAATTAAGGGGGGGTATTAACCCCCTGTTCCCCCCTTTATACTTAACCAATCAATCCCGAAAACTAATCAGTGAAGCGCCTTAACACAGTGAACCTATAAACAAAATTTGAAGGAAAACGGAATAATTCTGCATGAAAAACCCATTTATATAAAATAAGGGGGGATTATCCCCCCGTTCCCCCCTTTATACTTAACCAATCAATCCCGAAAATTAATTAGGGAAGCGTCTTAACACAGTGAACCTTTAACCAAAATTTGAAGGAAAACGGAATAATTCTGCATGAAAAACCCATTTATATAAATTAAGGGGGGGATTAGCCCCCCCGTTCCCCCCTCTATACTTAACCAATCAATCCCGAAAAGTAATCAGGGAAGCGTCTTAACCCAATGAACCTATAAACAAAATCTGAAGGAAAACGGAATAATTCTGCATGAAAAACCCATTTATATAAATTAAGGGGGGGATTAGCCCCGATCCCCCCTTTATACTTAACTAATCAATCCCGAAAACTAATCAGGGAAGCGCCTTAACTCAGTGAACCTATAAACAAAATTTGAAGGAAAACGGAATAATTCTGCATGAAAAACCCATTTATATAAATTAAGGGGGGGGATTAGCCCCCCCCGTTCCCCCCTCTATACTTAACCAATCAATCCCGAAAAGTAATCAGGGAAGCGTCTTAACCCAATGAACCTATAAACAAAATCTGAAGGAAAACGGAATAATTCTGCATGAAAAACCCATTTATATAAATTAAGGGGGGGATTAGCCCCCGATCCCCCCTTTATACTTAACTAATCAATCCCGAAAACTAATCAGGGAAGCGCCTTAACTCAGTGAACCTATAAACAAAATTTGAAGGAAAACGGAATAATTCTGCATGAAAAACCCATTTATATAAATTAAGGGGGGGGGGATTAGCCCCCCCGTTCCCCCCCTTTATACTTAACCAATCAATCCCGAAAAGTAATCAGGGAAGCGTCTTAACCCAATGAACCTATAAACAAACTTTGAAAGAAAACGGAATAATTCTGCATGAAAAACCCATTTATATAAATGAAGGGGGGGATTAGCCCCCGGATCCCCCCCCCTTTATACTTAACTAATCAATCCCGAAAACTAATCAGGGAAGCGCCTTAACTCAGTGAACCTATAAACAAAATTTGAAGGAAAACGGAATAATTCTGCATGAAAAACCCATTTATATAAATTAAGGGGGGGGATTAGCCCCCCGTTCCCCCCCTTTATACTTAACCAATCAATCCCGAAAAGTAATCAGGGAAGCGTCTTAACCCAATGAACCTATAAACAAACTTTGAAAGAAAACGGAATAATTCTGCATGAAAAACCCATTTATATAAATGAAGGGGGGATTAGCCCCCCGATACACCCCCCCTTTATACTTAACTAATCAATCCCGAAAACTAATCAGGGAAGCGCCTTAACTCAGTGAACCTATAAACAAAATTTGAATAAAAACGGAATAATTCTGCTTGAAAAACCCATTTATACAAATTAAGGAGGGATTAGCCCCCCGTTCCCCCCTTTATGCTTAACCAATCAATCCCGAAAAGTAATCAGGGAAGCGTCTTAACCCAATGAACCTATAAACAAAATTTGAAGGAAAACGGAATAATTCTGCATGAAAACCCCATTTATATAAATTAAGGGGGGGATTAGCCCCCTGATCCCCCCCTTTTATACTTAACTAATCAATCCCGAAAACTAATCAGGGAAGCGCCTTAACTCAGTGAACCTATAAACAAAATTTGAAGGAAAACGGAATAATTCTGCATGAAAAACCCATTTATATAAATTAAGGGGGGGGGGAATTAGCCCCCCGTTCCCCCCCTTTATACTTAACCAATCAATCCCGAAAACTAATCAGGGAAGCGCCTTAACACAGTGAACCTATAAACAAAATTTGAAGGAAAACGGATATTTCTATGAAGAGTTATCGCATTACGTACGTACATACATACATACAGAACCGGCTGGCTAGCTCTCAGGGCTTGATAGCCAGTTTGATAGCTAAAAAATCGCTATTTTAGAACGTTTTTTGCTCCTGCACCCCCTGGGGTTAGTGGCACCGACATAAAATATAGCCTATGTTGGAGCAGGGGTTGTCACCATCAATTTGCCACCATCACTTTTGAAATCGGTTCGGTAGTTCCAGAGATTACCCCCTACAAACAAACAAACAAGATTTACTCCTTTATAATATTAGTATAGATAACTTAATTTTAGAATTGTAGAAGATCTTACACAAAAATTATAAAAGTGTACTAATTCAATCCTTTTTACACTCTTTTTTTAACTCAACTTTGTTTTTGTGTAAAGATGGAATTTTGTATTCGATTTTTCACCCACTTCTTGACAGGCTAAAATTATAAAAATTATACACATAGGTGTTTACGATACAATACAGCATTTTAATATTTTAAGAATTTAATTTTAAATTAATAGCTTAATTTTAAGGTTGTAGAAGGTGGGTGCAGCGTGCGAAAATGATGCTGTAGATAGAAAATACAACTTTTTATTACTTACCCATCATACGTAGTATAGAGTAAATCTTGTAATCGTTTTGAAAATCAAAAAAAATTGTTTGACGGATTTACACTTTTCAGACACTGGAGATTCCGAAAAACATATTTTTAGAAAAAAAAAAATTGCCGTCTGTGTATCTGTAAACGCTCTATCTCCCGAACAAATTGAAATAGAGACTTGGAATTTGGTATGTACTTAGTATGTAGTAATGGGAAGAAGCTTATTGAATTTCAGTAACCTCGATTATGAAGAACTATTTTTTTCGGACTCTCGAAATATTCGTTCTGATAAAAGGTATATAAAAATTTTCGAAATTCTTTATTTTAAGGAGTGAATATTAAAGACAATAAAAAACAAAAACAAATTTTGCATAAAGAATGAAGTCGATCAGATAATGAGTTGCCGAGATATTTGTAATCCCATTTTCCACACGCTTCAATTTTTCATGACCCTGTATTTCATTCAAATTTCAATTCAAAGATATATTTTAATTGGAAATGAGACGCTTAATCCGACGTAGTAAATAGTTAGTTAATAGGATTATCAATTTTGGAGTTATAAGGATGTTTCTTTTACGCAATTCAGTAATAGAGCATTGAAAGTTTAAAACGTCATCAAGTCACGATTTCATACGAATTGCAATGCATTTTATAAGTAGTTTACACGTGTTTTATTTTCATATTTTATATTATGCATATCCATGATGGGTAATTATTACGGTGGCCCCAACGACTAGTTTCATGTTGTTTTAGTGATTTTCGTGGAGGGCATTGCTAAGTTATTGAGTGAGTCTAGTGAGTCTTATTTATCTGAAGGTATATTGCTATTGTACTCTTTTTCTAATGAATTTACCCAAACTTGTGCAAACATACTCAACCTGTGGTCTGTCGGGCGCATCTTTTACTTCGCGTATTTTCTTCCCTTTGAATGGTTGTTCTTTTCATGTTTATATATAAAACATTTAAATTATTTACATAAACAATGAACAGTAGATGCATTTTTACTGCAATTTTATCCTTTTCTTTCTCTCTCTTTAATTGAGTATTTAAATAGCATTGTTTTAATAATGACATTTCTGTTTTCTTTTCCAGACTATGCTGATCTCGAAGAGGACATCGCAACTCGAAAACTGGAATCCGAAGATGAAGATAAGATACTGAAAGGTGAGTCTATTTACACTCGCAATCGAATACAACAATGCTCATCTGATAACACTCTTCTTAATCTTTCGAAAACATGACAGTTCGCTGTTTACCCAAATATAGATAGTAACTATAATTTTTATTACCCCTGTTTTAAATTTCTGCATTGAGACTAGTCTTACCATTTAATCTTTTTTCTTCTTGACATTGGATTTTTAGCTGTTTTTACCCAACTGCCAAGAAGGGTTATGTGTTTGACGCGTATCTGGGTATGTGGATTTCTTTATACCCTCGAAACATCCCAACGGCTGGATAGATTTTAATGAATGAGGTCTATATCGATTCGTCTTAACCGTTCGATGGTTATAGGCTAGGTTTTGTTTTCATAAATTCAAAATGGCAGTAGAGACGAAAATAAAAAAATTAGCACCATATTGAGTGGCATATCATTGGATAGGTCTTTCAAAATGAAGACGTATAGGTTAGGTTTTGTTTTCATAAATTCAAAATGGCGGCCGTAAAATACAAAATGACGGTTGAGATGAAAAAAAAAACTTACGCATCATATTGAGTGGCATAACATTGGGTAGGTCTTTCAAAATGAAGACTTATAGGCTAGGTTTTGTTTTCATAAATTCAAAATGGCGGCCGTAAAATACAAAATGGCAGGAGAGACGAAAAATAATTACGCACCATATTGAGTGGCATATTATTTGATAGGTCTTTCAAAATGAAGACGATGTTTCCTAGACTATTTTACAGTCAGAACAGTTTAGTTTAGTTCGCTTTTTATGTAGTCGGGTTTTGTGATTTTTTAAAATTTTAATTCGTTCTTGTTCTTTTATTTAGTATCCTCAACCCTTGTTCTACCAAGTAGAACGCATTGGATATGAAGTTAAATATACAGAGCGTTTAAAAGAAATCGGGACAAACTTTAAAAAGTGGTAGAACACAGTGCAGCAAACATTTTTTATATAAGAAGCCATTGTTATGATCAATTTAACCAGTCAATTCTCGCTGCTATCTGAAACCAAATTTTTGTTCTTGACTTTAACAATAATGAAGATACTTTAATCTTTTCAGGAGCAAAAAAGTACTTCTGTTGCTAAAATGTTAAAATTTTAATCTTAAAATAAGTCCATTCCCCGATAATTATATCCACTTTGCCTCCAAGAAACAAAGTTAATACTCAATTTTTCTAAAAATAAATATAGAGCAAGCAAAAATAATATTTTATACAGAGGAAATGTTATTTCGAATTCTTACACTGCAAAAAAGAAAAAAAAAATGTTGATTTTACGGTATAATACTGGTAGCTCATACCGTAAAATCAACACTTTTTTTTTTTCAGTGTATACAGATACTAGGGGGTTCCTAAGAAAACCCTAATGGGCGTGGGACCCCAGGGGTCGATCCAGGAAAAATTTGGGGCCTAGTTAGGGTTCCTTCACAAAAATCAATTTAATAAAATGGATCCCTTCATAAAAATCAGTTTGATAAAATGGACCCCTTCACAAAAATCAATTTGATAAAATGGAAACCTTCACAAAATTCTATTCCATAAAAACTTACTATTTATTATTTATTTATTATTTTGTGATGTTTTAAAATGTGTAATTTGTAAACAAATAAGTTCACCAGAGAGGAAAACTTCAGCAAAAGGATTTTAAAAAGTTTTTGCTTATAAATGCTTGGTTCAAATTTGATTAACTGGATTTCAACTTTCGTTACAAAATGTAATTTTTCACAAAAATATAATAAATTTCACAAAAATAACCTTTACTTTTCACAAAATGAGCCCCCAAGAAAAAAAACCTGCATCGACCCCTGGGCCCATTTTCCCGATAGTTACGCCGGCCCTGCTTACCTTTTAATTTTATTTTTAAGACTAACTCTGTATTTCTAAGCATGATTTCGAATTGCGTCGCAAAAATTCATTTCCGTTTCTGGTGTTTCGGAGACAAGAATTTCTTCATGCTGAATGAGTGATGACGATACTAATTAGCTTGCCTATCCCACGTGTTTAATTTTTTTATTATTATTATTTTCATAATAAGTTAGTAGTAAATAAAAAAAATGTATTAGCAAAAAAATCGTGCTAGATGAGGCGTCCTTTTGTAAATGAAGTTAAATGATAGAAGATGGAGAATAGTTTTCGTATCGGGTTTCCGTAAAAATAACAGTCTTTCTCCCTTTTTTCCGTTTCTTTTGATTGACTGGTTTTGAAATCATATATGCTGGTTGATGTCAACTCGCTGTTTAACGAAATGTGACTAATTACCTCTTGGATGGTGTTATAATTCGGTTTCATTTCTTCCCCCCTTTGATTTGGGAGACATGGCAATAGTAAATTAAAAACTTTCTGCGAACATAATCATAATTTCCAAAAATATCTCCTTTAGAAAATTGGCAATATTTATGAGAGGTATACAGTTTTCTGCTTATTGCAAATATGAAAAAAGTATTTTTGGTCAATATTATTTTATTTTTATGTTCTAAAATTCTTTAATTATTATTATTTTATTATTATATCTTTTTTTTTTACGTGCTTAAAATGATAAATTCTAACATCTGAGTAAATATTTTTGAAATCGGAGTTGTTGAAAGGCTTAAGTTATTCGCGAAAAATTTTCAAGTTCTAAAGTAGGTCACGTAACTGTAAAGTTTTGGAACCGCTGCTGGTTTAACGAATTAAAAAATTACTCGTTAAAAAAATCCAACAAATCCACTGATACAGGAAATTATTTTTTTTATCTTATCAGCTAGTCGACAAAATGAGAGTTAGCAAAATTTTTATTATCCTCTTCGAGCAAAAGGTTTATCAATTAGCTTTCAAAAATATTAATTTTATGATTATCTAATGCTCTCGTGGTTCATACGAATACATGAAAAGGGAAACACAGAAAAAAAAACCCTAAAAAAGGGTTAAAAAAAACCTAAAATGAGTTTTAAAAAAAAACCTAAAATGGGTTAAAAAAAAAAAAAATTGTGTTGAAAGATTTTTAGATATGAGGTTACCCAATTTGGGTTCATACCAAATTGGTATGAACCCAAATTGGGTATGCCTAAATTGGACCCATACCTGTTTTGGTTGCCACTGTGTATCCATTTAGGGCACTATTAAATACCCATTTTGGGTGGTGTTCAGAATGGGTCTTAAGATACCCGAAATGGGTATTTATCAGTACCCAAAATGAATACACAGTGGTAACAAAAACAGGCATGGGTCATGACCCAATTTGGTATGAACCCAAATTGGGTAACCTCATACATAAGGATCTTTCAACCCAAATTGTTTTTTTAACCCGTTTTAGCGTTGTTGTTTTTTTTCTGTGAAGGGAGGATTATTTTATTTAGTTCGGTAAAACAGAACTGTCCAACCTTTCAGTAAGCACGTGCACACCTCATCTAGTGGCAAACATTGAAGGGCGGAATTATTTAACATGTCTGGAAACATAGAACAATATTACGTCACATAGTACTAGGGGGCAGTGTTGCCAGTTTGGATTTCTTTTTTATTCATAAACTCCGAATTCATACATGAAATTCCGAAAGATTAATTTTATTTTAAGTAATCCTAAAATGCTTATCCTTATATAAAGTAAAAATTACTACTACGAATTTCTGGTATGAAATCCGATTTTCTGAATTAAAAAGAAAGCCATACTTGGCAACCCTGGTAGGGAATAACGATATGCAGACCTCCTATAAGATGGACAGACGCCTCACAATGTGAGCCATAAGGCCCCCTGCTATGCAGAGCTGGATGTGAAAAATAATTGCAGAAAAAAAGTATAAGTCATAGTAAATTTAGAATTAATTAATTCTTGGGAGAGAGGTCTACCAAAATATTTTGTAGAGAAAGGAGCCGAAAATTTAACCCCGCCTATAATAAACAAGAACGAAAAATCATGCGTCAAGCATAGATTATGTAACACTTTCCAACGCTTCCAAAATAATTTTACAAATCATACCGTTTAATAAGCTAAAAGATAACATCTAAGTAATCCGAATACTTTTCATCAGCCCTGTATAGGATCTATAGATTTGTATATATACTACATAGGATGCTAAATTTTAGTTCAGTTAGGAAACGCGTAGCACAGTTTAAAATTCTCCGTCTGGAGTTTCTGTCCATAAACGGAAATGTGTTCGCGAACTTTTGTGCTTCCCTGTATAGGATCTACAGAATTTATACACACCACGTAATAGACAAAAAGCGAGTTAAAATTAAAATCGCGTTCAGTAACTTAAAACGCACTTCCAGGAATTATTGTTAACAGACAGTAGAGAATTCTTTTGTGTGTCCCTGTAAATGAACGATGACTGCTATACACACAATATTCTGTAGTAAACCTCTTGTAATGCACCTTATATAAATTTCAATGCGTTTAAAATAGGGAAACATTATTTAAATAAACCGCAGACGATTTTTCTCCATAGACGTAATGTAACGGAATTCTTTTGACTGTCCCTCTAAAGTAACTATAAGTGCTATGCACACACTATTCCATATTAAGCTTCTTCTAATGCACCTTAGTGATATATATAAATTTCAATGCGTTTAAAATAGTGAAACATTATTTAAATAAACCTCAAGTGATTTTTCCCCATAGACCGCAATGTAATGGAATTATTTTGAGTGTCCTTGTAAAAAAAGTATAAGTGCTACACACTTCCGTTGAAATAGGGAATATGCTATAGATAACGACTATAACATATAAAAATTGCAGAGCAATCCGAGCATATTTGCGGGAGTTAGAGCACGGACAGACGGCCAGACGGCAGACGGCCAGACGGCAGACGGCCAGACGGCCATACGGCCAGACAAACCGAAGTCATAAACACTTTTCAACTAGGTTGGAAAGTGTTAAAAACCATGTGGAACACCAAGGAATTTAAAAAAGCATCTTTTAAAATGGATTTTTATTTTAAAAGCAGGAATCGATTGAAAGGACACCATGACACCCGCGGGCGCTGCGTTGGACAGCCCTGCTCTAAAATATTCTGCTAATTCGAAATTTTTACTTCGAACAGAGTTTGCGTGTTTGTCTATATTCTCACTCTATACACAGGCAAAAATAAAACCTTATTTGGCTTGAAAGATTCTTAGGTATGTGCCTAAATTGGGCCATGCCTGCTTTGGATACCAGTGTGTATCCATTTTAGGCACTATTAAATACCCATTAAAAAAAGGAAAAAAAAAAAAACATACCTAAGGATCTTTTGACCCAAATCAGGTTTTATTTTTTTTCTGTGTATGGAAGATAATTCCATTCGTGTAGGATAAAGAATATAATACTTTGTATGTTTGCATGGTTAATTCATAGAAATTCACTTGCACTTGTGTAGCGTAACGTTCAAATCCCGATTCTTATTTGAAATGTTAACCCTTTGTAGCGCAACAACTCCAATTTGAAAAATATTTACTCAGATGTTAGAATACGCCATATCAAACATGTAAAATATACAAGAAATACCAAAAATATATAAATAAATAAAACATAAAAACACGAAAGGAACGTTCAGTAGGAAGAGCATTGGCACGGAAAGCCAAGGTACCCAGGTTCGAGTCCTGGCCCCGGTATTTTTCGATCTGTTGGAAATAAACCTCAGCTATGATACTCCAACCATTGGATATGAATAAAAAATATTATTTGCAAAAAGGTGCTTGTTTCATATCTGCAACGAGAAGAAAATTGCATATTTTTTATAAACATTTTTAATTTTCTATTTCAATATTGTAAAGTAATAAACTTACCTTTATGTAAAATCTATTTCTGAACGTTTCCAGCCTTTTTAATATCACTAAATTGATACAGTTTATTTTAGCAATAACCACGTGAAACATCTCAAGTGGTAAATTAAACTTTGGTATAGAAACTTAATGCAGCATCACCATTTGCGAGAGATTCTTAGAATAATTTATATTAACCCCTTGGGGACAAGCGACACGTATACGTGACGCATAAGGTGCTCAGAATCCTCGATTATTCCCACCAGCAATTTTTTATTGTAAACTTTGCCTTATTTAATGACAGCATTTCTGAGATTCAATTAGGCGAAAATTTCTGTTTTGAAAAACTGGTGGAAAAAGATTAAAAATTCTGTAAAGGATGCTCGTCGCGAAGGGGTTAACTGCAGTTTTGGAAGATAGCAGAAATTAATAAAATAGTTTTTTTAAGCTCACTTTGGAAATAACATGGATTTTTGGGTATGTTGCAGATATGCAATACGAATAATACAAAGGGTTAAGGAGTTATGTTTTTTATTTGTATGTTTTCTAAGTTGATTATATGTTGGCTGGGCATTATAATTAGGTTTGTCCAGTTTGAAAGTTTCTTAAAACGGCGGTAATATTTATCAAATAAAAATGACATTAAAAACTGATAGACTCTTTAGTGCTATAACATTAATTATACGGCGATTTTAATGTTTCGTTTTCTCTCCAAATGAAACATTTTGTCGCGATTTGACGCAATGGTGATCGGCAGCGACAACCTTGCTTGTATACACTAAAAACCAATGTTTAAACCCACAATATCAAACTGTAGCATATTGAACAGACGTACGTTTCGTGAGTAACTTGGATTCACAATCATCAGTGTCAGTAGAAACAAAAAATTACATCCCTCCCAAAGACATGAAAACTTCCGCTGATTGGTTTTCATGTCTTTGGGGAGATGGAATTTTTTGCTTTTACTGATACTGATGATGTGAGTCCAAGTTACTCACGAAACGTACGTCTGTTCAATGTGCTACAGTTTCATATTGTGTGTTTAAACGTTGGCTTTTAAACATTGGTGTGCTTAAACGTTGGTTTCTTGTGTGGATAATTACAAGATTTTGTTCATTAACCTTGCTTTGTCTATTGTGAATTTGTGGGTAATCGAAACTTTAAAACGGCTCAAGAGTTGAGAAGTTTTTCTTTTCAATTTATCATCACTTCTTTAAACGAAAAAATGAAGATACAATATGAACAACTTCCGCTGACATTGTCAATCACGACGAAGCATGGGCTTGGAGTAAAAATTAGTTGGAATTTGAAATATGCATGAGTCAGAGAGTTGTCAAGAAGTAAATCTCAGCCAAAGGTTAAGTTACCCTCTTTAGATGTCTTAAGACTAATGAGTGTCCAGATTCATGACATGTTTAGTTTAGAAAGATCCAAGATCGTAATTAATTGTAACAGGCATTTAGATAAAGATCGTATCTACATACCAGCTGTCTCTCATAGCAACAATCTATTTGTGGCTCACTCACTCCCAGACAGACATACCATGTCTCAAGAAAGGATTGGAGGAGACTTCTGCAACGGAAAAATCGACAACTGCTGCCTGCAAACGGGATAATTTTAGAAAACAGAAAACTGAATTAATCTAGACAGAAAAAGATGTAACTAATTTTCCTTGTATAGTGTCAGCAGTTTTTGTGTGGTGATAGATCATTACAGAAACCTTACTTAGCACAAGAACAAAGCAGCGCTGAAGGAAAAGCTATTTCCACCGCACCGAAATACATCATTTTGACAGGTTTGGTTGTTGTATCATTAATATATTTAAGTATTATATGACAAATGCTCGGTTCGGGATTTAGAGAACATCTTTAAGCCTCATTACCAGTCAAGTTCTCCCTCTCCAATGTTTTAAGCCAGTGGCGCAGCCAAGGATCCTCATGTGGAAGGGGTTTTGAACAATTGTTATTCATAAAATGAACTGATGTGATCGAAGATCGCACAAAGGGTTTCGTGTAATATTCCTTTCAAAACACTTTATCCTTTCTTTAATAAATCCAAATAAATTTTATTTTCAAGATTAAAAAAAAAAAAAAAAAAAAAAAAAAGTCATGTTTTTTATAAGTAAAAATTTACCGGTCTATTTTTCGCGTTTTTTTGGAAATCAGAACCGGTCCGATATTATACTCTGTCATAATAATATCTGTCATGTGGACTAAATACGATATTTAAAAAAAAATCAATTTCAAAATTAAACATGTTGTATAGAGACCTACAAAATGTTAAAATATGCCAATATTGCCATAATCAAGTTTTTCTCATGATTCAATACGTTCCTCAAACTCATTATGACGCTATAATCACTTGCTGACGTCATATCTACTTGCTTTCTCTATTACTCATATTGATACTCTCTTTGTATTATTCTCAAACAATCGAAAAAGTCCGTTAAACTTCCAATACGACGTTAGATTAATTTCATTTTAATTCTCTAATGACGTCATATTAACCTGCTTTCTGTACTTACACATACTCATACTCCTTGTATTATTGAGAAATGTTTGAAAATTTCCGTTTTATTACCAATATGACGTCATATTAATCTTTTTTTCAATTGGTGAAACATTTTATTTCATTTTCATTTTTCACGTGGAAATCTTTCAATAGAAAATTAATTATTATAGAAAGAATTTCATTGTGGATTTTTAATTGTTAGCAAATGCTTTAACGAAAAATGTTTAAATTTAATAGAAAAAGACTGTTAAATTTTTGTTTTTTTATCTCTCTATATTAAAATAATACGCTTTTTTCAAAATTTTATGATTTTCAGCGTGACAGTAGGTATTCAGCTGTAAGTATAAAATCTCAAATCTTCTGGGGGTACATTTGAATGCTCCGAAGGGGGGGAGGGGGGGATGTCGTCCCCGGTTCACCCCATGAATTCAACACTGAGTAGAGGTCTTTAATAGCCTTAAAATAGTTGAATGGTAAACATTTTATGCTGCTTATGCTTTTCTTTACCTTGGTTTTTACATATATTTTTACATTTACGAAAACATTTATATGCATCTTATGAGATTTTTTTAGAAATTCCCTGGGAGGGGTTTTAACCCCGAAATCTCTTTCCTCTTCGCAGCGCCAGTGTTTAATTGTCCTCTCCCGTCACGCGAAAACGCAAGCTCGCTAATGTTAATCCTATGGGGCATTATTTTTCTAACATCTCGTTTGCATTTCAATATTTTTAAACGATTTTTTTTTCTTGGCATTGGATAGCAGAGATCAATCTCTATTTCCGCCGTTGATTACTTTTTCAATTTCCTTCGCGGATTTTTTTTTTTTTTTTTTTTTTTTTTTTTTTTTTTTTTTTACGAAAATACTTTCGGAACCGGTTTCGAAAAGAACTCTACATTTAAAAATTTATTTATTTAACTTTATAAACAAATGTTAATCTTGATTTCTTAGAAGGATTTTATAGAATTTTTCGTATGCATGAATTCAGAATGAGAAAATTTATTAAAATGAATTTCATAAACTGTCATTACTAGTTTAATGTAGTCCTGTAAATTCAGAAATGTAAAACTACTCGTTCTATAACACTGGTCTACATCAAAATTGCTTTTTACATAAAAATGTGCTATACCTATAATTTTCAACACGCTGAAACGATTATGGAAATAATAGTTAGTTCTTGATGTTCAGTTATACCATATTTACGTTAATATGATTTTATAGCTCGATATCTTTTTTATAGACTTGAAAGTATTTAGTGACTTACCCGCGATATATTTTGTTGGGCAATTATAAAGATTTCACCAATGTTAGCAGACTACTACTGGAACTTGAATAGAGATGCCCCTTAAACTCAACACAAAAAACAAACGGAAAAAAAGAGGACTTCTTGATTGATGCTATACGATTAATATTTTGATATTGTTCATAAATTCTTAAGGTGGTTCTCAAATGATCTGCTGAACAATGCAAAACTTTCTGACACAATTTCTGACTCATTTTTAAAGGCAAAGTCATAAAATTGGCAGGCCTGACCATTGAAGCGATTTGGAATTGAGTTTTTCATTTTTGATAAATAAATTACTTATCGAGTTATAAACAATTCTTGTCACGTGACAACACGTTTTTCTCCTTTCTGGCGCTCGGGAACGCTCTTGGGCTCATCGGGAATTCGGTTCAAAACGTCGACTTTGATAATGTGATGATATTCAGCTTTTACCGAAAAATGGAAAACGTGTTTCTATTACAAAGTTTTTGAATAATAACACCTGCCATTTCATGCGTTTCTGAACAAAAATGAATTAAAAAATGTGTCTGAAAGTAACCCCTTTAAACAGCCTTAATTTCATGTTTAAAAAAAAGTATTATTATTATTATTATTATTATAATTATTGAAATAATTTATGTTCTTCGACATTTCACTTAAATTCATAATTTTTCACGCTAGCAATATTTTTACACCGAGAGCTAACATTAAAATTTTAATGGCTAATTCATATTCTGTTTTACCAAATTATGTGTGTTCAAATTAGTATAAAAATCGTTTATTTAAAAGAAAAAAAAAGTTTTATTTTGTAGGGTAAGTTTTAATAATACAATTGAGGTTTACACATTTCCTTACTTGTGAAATCTTAAACTTTTTATTACGAGAACTCTATTATAACGAGCAAATCTTGCTGTGCCTTTTTGTTTTCGTTATAACCGAGTTTGACTGAATTTTTCTTCTCCTTAGGATTTCTGAGATAGATGCACACGACTCTAATTTAGTTACGGGTTATGCAAGAGTCGTGAGTCAATTTTTAAAAAAAAGAAGTGGGTTATTTCGAAGTAAAAATTATTATACTCGCTCTCACGAGATGTTTTTATTCACTCTTGTGATTATGAAGTTAAACTTACATCTGCCATGAAATGAAATGTTTTGGAATCACGAATGCGGTTTAAAATCACGAAATCCTGATAGAAACACCGAAATTTTGAAAGGAACTAATATTTTTTTTTCTCCCGTGCTTCTTCCAGATGAAAATATTTTGGAGTAAACATTCAATTATAGTCTGTAGAAGATCATAGAATGGTGAACAGCATTTTCACACGCATTGAAAAGAGGAATTTTCTCTTAAGAATTTCGTCTTACTTAATAAGATTACATTAAGAATGCTCTCAAAAAATGCTCCAATAACAAAATAAAAATAAAGTAAAAGCAGAATTAAAAAAAAAATGAACTTACTATTTTCTATACAACTTTATAGTGTAAAGTCTAGAGTCTATAACCAGTTTCGCGAACCTTTTCACATCCCCGTACTACTTTTCTTTTTTCTTTTCAAAAAATATGTTACCAGACCATGTTGTTCCAGATTTAAAAATAATAAATAATAATAATAATAAATAAAAATAATAATTAGCGAATTGAACAAAAATGAACCAAAATTACTTGGGAAGTTTTATTACGATTTAAAATCAGTACATAGTATAAAACAAAGTCGCTTTTTCTGTCCCTATATCCCTATGTACACTTAAATCTTTAAAACTACGCAACGGATTTTGATGCGGTTTTTTTTAATAGATAGAGTGATTCAAGAGGAAGGTTTATATGTATAATAACATCCATTAAACAGTGGAGAAATACTGTTATTTTTGAGGTTTTTAATGTGATGTCGTAAATAATTTCATTTTTTACATTTGTTATTTTCGCCGAAAATGTTACCATTGCTATTTTTTTGGCGATCATTATTGTTGCAGAAAGAAATGAAAAGGCTATACATCTCCAAAAATAAAAGAAAAACTGTGTTAAATTAATTAAAAAAAAAAAAAAAAAAAAAAAGAAAAAGAAAGAAAAAACAGTTTTGATGAGAGAATATTATAAAACGAAAATATTTAATTTAAACATGATTGGGAATGTTCGCAATGCTTAAAAAATTATTCAAGGGGCAAGATTGCTATATAGGGGCAAGAAACAATATTTCGCGATTTATCTTTTGTTTTTGGCGATTTTGATTTTACTTTTGATCCTAAACAATTTGATTTTAAGCCAAAAGGTGTTTTTTTTTTTTTTTTTTTTTTTTTTTTAATGCAGAAAGAATTGAAATGGCTATACAGCTGGAAAAATAAAAGAAAAAGCTGTTATTGATTTAATTTTAAAAAAAGAAAGAAAAGAAAAACAGTTTTGATGAGAGATTTTAAGCCAAAAGGTGCTTTTTTTTTTCAAGTGTACGATCACTGGCGCCCGGCTAACCGAAAAGTACCTTTTTTTAAATTCAAATGCAAACTATATTAATGGCATTAATGGCAATATACTTCTATTTACTTCTACATATATGAAATTTCGTTCCGGCTGCTTATAACTCGAATTCTGCTGAATGGATTTTCGTAGAGCTTAAACTGTATAAGATAATTTTTCAGGGAAGGTTTTATTGTATAACATACCGTTCTGCGTAGCTTAGTTATAGAATTATTCTGGGAAGTTCTATAATCAGATCAATCCGTTTATGAAATATTAGCCTTTTTAAAAGATTTTGCCGAATGGATTTCGATGAAACCTACACTGTTAGATAACTTTCTAGGGAAAGTTTTATTATATAACATATCATTCTACGTTGCTTAGTTCTAGAATTATAGGGGGAAATTCGAAAATCAGGTGATATTTTTTTTATCAAATATTAGCTTTTTCAGTATTTGATTCGGATTATGAAAGATTAGCCTTCTGAAAAAGTTCTACTGGACGGATTTTGATGAGAATTGTATTGTTAGTCAGATGCTATTTCAGGAATCGTTTTAATGTACTACATATTGTTCTACGCTGCTTAGTCAAACAGTTGTGTGAAGGTTATACAGTCAGGAGAACCCGATTCCGAAAGATTAGCCTTTTTGAAAGTTTTTACTGGGCGTATTTTTTGCGACTTGCATTGTTAATTAGATAATTTGTAAGGATGGTTTTAGTATATTTTATATTGTTCTGTTTTAGAATTACGTGGAAAAGTTCTATAATCAGATGAACCCGATTATAAAAGATTAGCCTTTATAAAAACTTCTACTGAATGGATTTTGTTAATTAGTTTGCATTGTTAGTTCGATAATTTTTAGTGATGGTTTTAGTATATTGCATATAGTTTTATCATTCTTTAGCAAACCTTAACTGTAAATGACCAAATAAAAGAGTTGGTCCTTAACAGCTAAAATTTTGACTGCACATTAGAAAATATAATAGCGCAATCACGTCATTTTTCAGTAATGTGGAAGGATATTCCAGGTAAATATACAGATTGCTTTCAAATACAAGGTCAAATTAAACGATATATTTTGTTTGCTTCAAGGTTCATTTGTAGAAACTGACCAGCGCAGCGGGCGTAGCTTGCTAGTATATATATATATATATGAGTAGCGTATATGTATGTATGTATTACACTGTAATAATCATAGTAAAAATTTCATTTTAGAAAATAATAATAATAATAAAAAGTAATGCGATTAAGGTGACAATGAACTTTGAAAACAATTTTTTTTTAAAATATTTTTAAGGGATTTACTGGAAATTCGGCTTGGACTTGTTAAGAGCAGACTAAAACACTTATGCACAAAATTTGAAATTAAAATATTAAAAATATTTTTAGTTGTTGCATTTTAAATAATTTAATACGACAAAAAAAAAAAAAAAAAAAAAAAAAAAGACAGATTCCAAAATGTCCCACGCGCAATTTTCTTTTGCATAAAATAAAACAATATTTATTTATCAGATACTTTTCAATGAAAAGTTTTCATATATTACGATAGAAGTTCGCATGAATTGTTTAAAAAAAAAAAAAAAAATCACCGAATGTATGAGAAGAAACAAGTTGAAAATTGTACGTCAAACGTGACAAACGAGGTGCGTTCGTACTATAGCTAGTTCTATAAATATTCAAATCTTGATGATTTTCAATTCTGTGAAATGAATTATATCGTCTGCAGATTAATTTCTGTCATAAAATAAGTATCTCGGTCGCTTGACGGTGAAGCCTCGGAAGCTCCTATAACAAGAAGGCACAGATTTAAAAAAAAAAAAAAAAAAAAAAATCAAATTTCTTAATAAATAAATGCCATCGCATTTCACACATATCAAGATAATTCTGTTGAAATTTTCGTTAAATTATCTTCGGTATTGTTAATGTATTTTTTACTGAATAACTCTATATTTTTGACTTAATATATAGACTGCGACTACAGAAATTATTTTTTGTGGTGTGCTCTATCACCTTTTCAAATTTGTACCATCCTTTTTCTTTTTTTTTTTTTTAATCTTTGTTTATACAGAGCTTTACAAATTTGAAAAAATTCTAGTCGCCAGTACAGAACATTTACCCCCTCGCATCTGTCATTGATTTATTGATTTTCAAAAAGTACAATTTTTTTTAAATGTATTAATTGAGAAAAAATAATGACAAGCATTGTTTAGAATCAATAGTTATATAGTTTAGAATAGTACATAATTTAGAAACATAATATAAACTAAGTTTTTTAACTAAACTTATCAATATATCTCTTTGGAGGAAAAAAAAAAAAAAAAAAAAAAAAACATATAGTAAAAGTCGGACTAAGCGGCATGTTCGGAAAATGCTGATTGCCGAATGTTTCAAATGTTCAGATAATTGAGTGCTGCAAAATCTATATCTGATGAGAAGGGGGGGGGGGGGGGCATTGATGAAATTGCCTGCATTCCTTCCGATGTAAGTCATACAATTCTGATTTTATTATTTTGCATTTGATGAACTTATTTTTGACAAATTAAAAATAAAAGTTGAAAATATTTTCTTTTCTGTGACTATAGTGTCTTAAGTTTATTTTTTTAATATTGGGGGCGAGAAAAAGTGCAGTTTGTGCTTATTTCTTAGGTCAATTTTTGTACAAAAAAATAAAATAAAATAAAGCCAGATAAAGTAATTGTTTGTCAAGCCCCGCTTTTAAGTATTACATATGTCACTAGTAATATGATTTGATTTATGTTTGATAAAGTCAATTGACTGTCAAATACAATCGAATTAATATGAGTAAATAAACAATGAGACTGATTCGTTATGGTTTACTCTTTTGAAAATAATTCACTATCATTGTAAAAATATAACAATACCCTTTTTCAAATGATGAACAATAATTAAATACATCTAAAATGACGCATTTATGCATCGATTCGCTGACAATCTATTTAGCAGAAGCATTTGCACAATTGGAAATGTCGTATCATTAGATTGCAACGCACTTAAAGCAGTATTTATTTCATATTTAAGATCAAACGCAAACTTCAAGGAGAAAATATGCGTGAGATATAATTGCGATATAAAAATGAGTATAAAATATTTCTGTCCGTTGTTTTTCTAACGACGTGACGTCAAAGGGAGAACAAGGGCCTTTTACACATTACTGGTAACAACGCAAGGCATTTTCTCGCTTAATTACACCCTTTATAAGACGCGGCTATTTCGCAGTTATTGGAAGAGGAGACTTAAAGTTTTATTTACATGATTTTTACTTTGAGACAGAGAAAATATGCAATTTCTGAAAAAAATAATAATTAAATAAAGGAATTGGTGTATTAAAAAAAAAAAATCCCTGACGGCTCGGCCTACAGGCACAGGTAGATTTCGAAGACGCAGACCCTGGGGCGCCTGTTTGTCGGGAATTGCGGAAGAAATGACCTTTTTCCGATGATGCGGATCATTGATTACGGCTCAGAGGTGTGGTTTGACCACCTACGAATAATCGACAAGAGAAAAATCCAATCAATTCAAAGACTATGTCTCACATCCATAACAAAATGCTACAAAAACGTATCAACACCGTCCCTACAAATTCTGCTCGGAATACCACCGCTACTCATAACTTTAGAATATAAAAACATCAAAAATAATATTAACACGAAACAAGGAATCCTAATACACAATAACGAAATAATAACAAAAGAAAAAATAGAACAAAAAATCCATAGATATCAAATAAACCCAGAAAACCACATAAATAACTTAATAACGACAGAATCCATAATAAAACAACACAATACAATACACATCTACACAGATGGTTCAAAGATAGAAACAAACACGGCATGTGCATTAATAGCTTTTAAAAATGATATTAAAATCCATGAACAAGTACACAAGTTACAAAACAACAACACGGTATTCCAGGCAGAACTCCTAGCAATAATAAACACAATAAAATGGGCCATAAACCGAATAGAATCAATATTCCAAATTTTCAGCGACAGCCAATCATCAATACTAGCCTTAACTAACATATTCCCAACAATCCAGAACATATACGACATACATCAAACAATAAAACAAAACAAAAACAAACTCTTTTACCTCACATGGGTGAAGGGCCACGCTGGGAACAAGGGAAATGAGCTTGCAGACAAACTGGCAAATGAGGCTGCCACTTACTGTGATCACCCATTATCCAGAGACTTTAAACTCCCAAAATCGTACCTCAATAAAATAATTAAACAAAGTCTCCTGGATAAATGGCAATATAACTGGGACCACTCGGAAAGTGGCAGACACACATACTCATTAATACCGAAAGCTCATTTCTCACTCATATGTAGCGACAGGGTCTCCATGTTCTTTCTATCAGGCTGTGGTAGCTTTCCATCATTTCTACACAGAATAGGCAAGAAAGATGATGACCTCTGTCAATGTGGTCAACGTGGAGACCCGACTCACTATCTTTTTGGTAAGTGTCGCTACATGAAACATAAATTCCCACAAGACACAAGTAAAACCTTCCAACAAAACATAATGGAAATCCTCAAAGACAATACTAAACTTAAAAAACTATAGGAAAACTATAACATTCTAAACGAAAAATACTCATTTATCAGATACAAATATCTAACTTAAATAAACTTAAAATAAATAATTACATCTCAAATTTAATAAATACCTGTGATCAAGACTGCACTATCAATAACAAATTGTAAATACTAACCGATAAACTGTAAATAAGCAATCAACTCATCTTAAACTGTAAATATTATATTTATACTCAAGAATAATGCAAATGTAACTACAAGTAATAATCAAATCAACTAATATATATTAACCCCTTATAATGCCCACCCTCTTGCCAACTGGCAAAAGTATGTCAAATAAGATCTTCCATAAAAAGAAGAAACTCAGACAATATGCCATGTGGCATTAAATAATGCGATTATCTTGCCACTGGGCAATAGTATGTATAAAAGAAAAGAAGAAACTTCAACAATATGCCATGTGGCATTTTAACAACTTGTCTAAGTCCGAATGAGGACTTCAGAAATTGTAACCCTCAATGTAAAAAGCCAAAAATTTTTCTTTTCAATAAATCAGGGCCGGCTCTGCTTGGGGGGTTTTTCGAAGGGCGTTCCCGTGACTGAAGACGCTAGTAGTAGCTATTTTCCTACCTCAGGCTTTGGGGCTTGTCCCAACCATATGCCAAAAGCGGGTTCCTGAGGTGGGGGCTTTCAGTAACTTTCAGTTGGAACCGCCTACTTCGAAACCTAACTTGTTTGCAGGCGGAATCGGCAGGGATTTTTTTGTTTTTAATTTTTTTTTGCTATAACGGTTGGTCCTATAAAAAACTTGTAAATATAAAAGTTTTAAATAATATTAAGAGGATTAATAATAAATTTAAGCGGATTTGAAATCTTGAGAATTGGCGAAGTTATGAATTTTTTTCTTCTAAACCCCCTCCCCCCCCCCCCCCTTAAGGCAATTTTTAATTATATCAAAAATCTGTCATACATAAATTTTCGGCCCTTCTCCTAGAAGTAATAATAACTTCAAGCGGATTCGATACGTATCATAAGTAAGAAATTATGGGTTTTTTTCTGTTTTCACAAAAAGCCCCCCCATCCCCCCCCCTTGGTTCGATTTTGTCCATTAACGAACTTGGCCGAGATTTTATGCCCCTTGATTTTATGTATCAGTTTCGAAAAGATGCGGGAGTTGGAACCGCCTACTTCGAAAAATAACTTGTTTGCAGGCGGAGCCGGCAGGGATTTTTTTGTTTTTAATTTTTTTTTTTGCTATAACGGTTGGTCCTATAAAAAACTTGTCAATATAAAAGTTTTAGATAATATTAAGAGGATTAATAATAAATTTACGCGAATTTGATATCTTGTGAATTGACGAAGCTATGATTTTTTTTCTCTTAAAACCCACCTTTCCCCCCCCCCCCTTGGGGCAATTTTTAATTATATCAAAAATCTGTCATACATACATTTTCGACCCTTCTCCTAGAAGTAATAATAACTTTAAACGGATTCGATACGTATCATAATTAAGAAATTATGGGGTTTTTCTGTTTTCACAAAAAGCCCCCCCTTGGTTCGATTTTGCCCATTAACGAACTTGACCGAGATTTTATGCCCCTTGATTTTATGTATCAGTTTGTAAAAGATTAATGCAGAATTTTTCCAGTTATTGTGGTCAGAAAAAAGTGACATATATATATATATATATATATATATATATATATATATATATATATAAAGTTTTGAACTGGGGGTGGTTTTGGGTTCTGGGAGTCATAATCGGCGTAGATCTGCAAAAATTTTTCAAAATTTCCAACTTAGGTGAGAATGTAATAGGTAGTATTTCTTACGAAATCTACCTAAAAATAGGGTTTTAGAAATTGAATTATTTTAAATAGTATGAGTTTATAATATGATTTAGTTTAGAAAGTTGGAAAGTTGAACACTAGATAATAATAACACGAAGAACTAATACAAAAGCATATTGTTAAAGTGGTTCTCAAATGACCTGATCAACGACGCGAAAATTTCTGACTCAGTTTTAAACGCAAAGGCGACGCAAATTGGCTGGCTATTGAAGCGATTTGGAATCGAAATGAGTTTTTCATTTCTTGTGATAAATAAATTACATATCGAGTTATACGCGTGTCGTGTCACGTGACGACCGGTTTTTTGCCTTCCTCTCGTTGTCACGTCCCGAGATTAGGTTCAAAACGCCAACTTTTACAGTGTTTTCTAAAAAATGCCTGACACAATGAAAGTAAGTTATTGCGTTTTACAAGCATGTTTTCATTAAAAATGCCTATAAATTTCAAGGTTATTGTAACATAAAATAGCTAGTAAGCATCTAATAATAAACGATACGGAATGATTTTTATAATATTATAATAAATAAATAAATAAACAGATCATTTCTACGAAGGAAATTCCACTGGAATCAGAATTAGGATATGTGAAAACTTTATGCGTGGAGTGATGAACGTTATTTTGTAATTCTATTTCAAAGATTTCTTATATGCATATTTCAAGTAAATGATATTGAGGAATTCAAGAACAGCATTAGTAAATAAACAATTTCACTAGATTGTAGCAACAAACCAAACAAAAGATGTATCACCCAATCAAAGTAATTTTTGTGTTTTACAAACATGTTTTCATTAAAATACAAACATACTTTTTTCGTTACATTGATATATGTCCTTGAAAAAAAAAAAAATCTTTCCGTTTCAAAATAACTTATAATTCTATAGAGGAAGTTCTACTGAAATTCGAATCAGAATGTGAAAATTTTACGCGTATAGTGAAGAAAATTGTTTTGTAATTCTGTTGCAAAATTTTCTCATAAACATGTTTTCCGGTGAATAAAAATGGCTATTCGAAAACAGTATTCAAAGATAAACAATTTCACTAGTTTGTAGCAATAAAGCAAACAAAAAAAGTATCACACAATAAAATAATTTTTGTATTTTACAAACATGTTTTCAGTAAAGAGCATTCGATTTTCGAGATATTGTAACATTAAAAGTTGATAAGAATCTAATAAAAACTATAATAAAGAATGTTTAATATTCATTAAAAATAAATAAATATATAAACAAACAAACAATAACAACAGGGAAAAAAACAGTGATTTCAACTGAAAATATAAGTTCTACTGAAATTATATTTTGTGCGTGAAGTAATGAAAAAAATTATGTAAATTCTCTTTCAAAATTTTGCTCGTTTTTCAATGAATGAAAAATAAGGATTCGAGAACTACATTAGTAAATAAACAATTTTACTAAGTTGTAGCAACAAAGCAAACAAAAAATGTATCACCCAATCAAATTAAATTTTGTGTTTTACAAACATGTTTTCATTAAATTGCATACTCCTTTGTTTACATCCGGATACTTCACATTCCGATAAAAAAAAACTTTTTATCGTTTCCTGAAGAAAAATTACTTGAGCATTTTTTGATGAATCGACGTCATCGTGAGCTAGTCGATGCCGCGCTGTTCTTTTCAAGGCTGAATAAGAGCAGATGATAATTGGAGAAACATAAAAAAACATTGAAACACCGAGAAGAATATCTTGGCGTAACACAACAAATTAATGATAATAGCGAAAGATAATTTGTGCTTTCTTGCATTGTGAGATTCTCATTATACTTTTGCTTTGGTTATAAGATACTTTAAACAAACTATTGGTTAACAAAGTGAGACGTACATAGCAAATGGGGACAATTCAAGGATAATTATTAATAGTGACAAAGCAAACAAAAAATGTATCACCCCATCAAATTAATTTTTGTGTTTTACAAACATGTTTTCATTAAATTGCATACTCCTTTGTTTATATCCGGATACTTCACATTCCGATAAAAAAAAAAAAAAAACTTTTTTATCGTTTCTTGAAGAAAAATTACTTGAACATTTTTTGATGAATCGACGTCATCGTGAGCTAGTCGATGCCGCGCGGTTCTTTTCAAGACTGAATAAGAACAGACGATAATTGGAGAAACATAAAAAAAAAAAAAAAAAAAAACATTGAAGCACCAAGAAGAATATCTTGGCGTAACACAACAAATTAATGATAATAGCGAAAGATAATTTATGCTTTCTTGCATTGTGAGATTCTCATTATACTTTTGCTTTGGTTATAAGATACTTTAAACAAACTATTGGTTAACAAAGTGAGACGTACATAGCAAATGGGGACAATTCAAGGATAATTATTAATAGTGATTTTTTCTTTTATACTTCTGATTAGAGTCCTGCACGGGTCGGGTTCTACCCAATCGAACCCGAAATTTCTGTTTACAGGATTGCCGCTGGCGACTATTTTCTAGTTCTATCTCGCAGCACTTTCTCAAAATATGGGTCTTTCACATACAGTCTGACAACATGTGCAAGAGAAATATACTACAAAATTTACTTTTTAAAAATAGTGGTGCGAATAGAATATAAAAATAGTCGCCAGTGGTAGCCCTGTGGTTAACCCTTCTTTACATGAGTTTTTCTTTTACAATTGTGTTTTTTTATACATATATTAAATATTAGACACCAGAAATTTTAAGATATATTTTTAAACTTTTTTCAGCAACATAGTTGACGGGAAATTTACTGGATTAATATTTCTATATAAATATAGTGGTGGCGAAGAAGTTGATTTATTTATTAAAAGTTAAATAAAAAGTGATGGAAATTTACATCACTATGCAATTAAGGGTTAAAGGGAAAGAAAATTAATCCATATTTTAATAAAAGTAGTCTACATCTATATTTCTATTATCAATTTTATCTTTTTTGTATAAAAATGAACACATATACACTCATTAATATTCAAATTTTTTTTTTTTTTTCCATTTGAAAAATATTCAGGGCTTTCATTGGAAAAATCGGGTCAACCCGAACCCGACTAAACGAGTCAAAATCTAACCCAACCCTCAACGAAGAAAAAGAGCGAGTGTAACCCGAACAGTGGGTCGCGTCGGTTTTGGCTAAAATCGGCCTACCCGACTCGATGGAAGACTCTAGTTCTGATGAGGATCTCAAATACACTATATAAATATTTATTTTGAGATACTCTTTTTAAACATTAAAATATATATATTTAGCAGTCAGTTGCTGACAATGGAACAAATTAACGGACAATTAAACCTTTTTAAAACTGTCAATAGTAATAACAGTTTTAAAAAGGTTTAAATAAAATGTATTCCTTGACTATCTATTATTAGCTATCTATATTATGAAATCTGTTTGGTTTCTGAAATGCCGACTCCCACTAGCAAACCTATCCAGTGTTCACAAATTCCTGTAAAACCACTTGTACAGCAACTATAAGGCGTATGCAGGAAAGCCATTTTTCAAATTTTGTAACTCCTCCAGCTAAACAACATGTAATGTCACTAAAAGGCATTTCACTCAATAATGTTTAAATAGGCTAAATAAATATGGTAATACAGTAGTTCAAAAAGTGGGACAATTTCAAATTTCTACTGAGCCATTTCCTGTTTTTTTTTTTTTTTTTTTTTTTTTTTTTTGGAAATAATGTTGTAGACTAAAATAAAAAGTAATAAGCACAAAATTGAAAAAGAAAAAAAAATGTTATTGAATTTTCAAAAATTTACCAATCAGAAATTGAAAATAGAACTCATATCAGAATAATTATACTAAAATTTTTTTAAGTATTTTTAAACACCATAAAATACATTTTTAAAAAAAAAACCTTCAAAATATATACTAAAACACTTTTGCTTAAAAGACGTCAAATATCAATAAAAACATTAAAATATTGACATGTTTCGATAAACACAAATACAATGTACACAAAAATTGGAATGTAAGATCAGTCCCCATAATAAAGTGAAGAAGCAATGCCCTCTATAATTTTAACACTGCTCGTTTTGTTCCATCTGTAGTCCGCCTCCCAATGTTGTTCAACCATTCAACCTAAATATTTGGAATATGAAATGACAATGTATCATTACACATTTTTGAAATAAATTATTATAAGAGGTTCAAAAGTGTGTAATGATATTGAATTACTTGAATTACACGTTCAATATTTTTATAATTTTCGTTTGGAAAAAATATTTCAGTAATCATTCTGTAGTAGTTTAAAGGTAACTTGTATCAAAATAAATTCTCATTTATGTCAATAGAATACTAACCACCCGAAAATAAGTTATTTTGATAATAAAATATTGCAGCGAAACAGTGCGAGTTATTAGAATTTTATTATTTTGATATTCTTTGAAATAGGGTTGCTAAACAACTAATAAAATAAAGAGGGAAAAAAAAAGAAATGCATTTTAAAATTTGTAAAAAATAAGAAAATAAAATGTTTTATATTTCCCGAACAGTTAAAAAAGTTTTTCCAATAATTTAAATAATTAATTTCTAAATTCTAATAGATGTATCGGCAATTTTTCAAAGCTATTGGATATATTTAAGACCTCCCTATCGAAAACTTAGCATCCATAAGTTTATTTTTAAATCCATTATTTAAATATGCGATTTTCATTATGAATTTTTAAAATCGTCTGCATTCCCATAGGAAAGCATTATGACCTAAAAAGAAATGGTCTATATTTTTTCGAACGAATGAACCAATTGTAACCAAAAACTATACATACTACGGGTATCTCGCCAACATACCTATTAAAAATCATCCTAATCAGACATTTTTTACGGCAGTAAACAGAATAGACAGGCATGGGAACAGACAGACAGAAACCAAAAACTTTTCACGTCTCCAAAGTGAGCCTTCAATGACGTTTCGGCAATTAAAATACATTTCTTTAGAAATTAACGAAGAAATGAAGCTATTGACCTTATTGCAGTTATTTAGTCTTTACATCAATATAAAAAAAAATACTCTAGTACACGAGACCATGTTTTCTATAGATTATAAAACACCTAGAATTTATCGTTTATTTACAGGGACACTCAAAAGAATTCGGCTAGACGCTAAAGGACTGAGTATGAGCCCTAACTGCTGGTTGTACGTTTTCATCTGCGATATACATTTAATATATAACTACATTTAATACATAACTAATTTATAGTGTATTACGAGGTGTGTAGATCATATACAGGGTTACACAGTATTCGCACACATTACCGGCTATGGACAGCAATTGCTGAATATGATTTTTTATTGTGTTGTGCTTTTTTTAGGTGCGTTCGTAAATATATAAATACGTAGCACCTATAGTGGTCGTCTGGTCCATCCGTCTGTGCGCATATAACAGCGCAAAAACTACCCAGCCGAATGGTTTGAAATTTAATATATATAATCGTTGCAGAATTTTGTCGAGTCATTTCAAATTTTATGAAAATCAAATCAAAACATAAAAAGATAATAATAAAAGTTTTCTTTATTCTATTAAATCCCATCATACGTAATCTATATAATAAAAGCGCAAGTCATGTGACTGAGGAAAACAAATACGGTCTAACCATATCTTTTTCCATATGCCAAGCGGCCATTTTTATTCACAATTATTTTTCCGAATAAAATTGCGTAAAAGTTACATTTTGAGAAAGATCGTTCAAAAAAATTGTTTGCTTGAGAGATGAGATACATTAAAAAATGTATAGATTCTGAGATAACTTCAGTGAAAATTAGATTAACAGCCAAATATCTCAATCCATTAAAGTAATTAAACATTCAGTAAGATTCATTCATCGTGAGTTATAGAAATAGTAAACCATGGAGGTAATTATTCGCAAAGCAAGATCTCCATGGTGAATTTTACAGCGCTGTCTGGTGTCGAAAAAAATAATTCGCATCTGTAAACATGGCATACGTAATAAGAAAAAAAAAGGCATCCTCATTTCGCTCATAGCAGACGATATAATTTATTTCACTGAAATAATAACGATGATTTTTTTTTTTACATTGTAGAACTAGTTATAGCACGAAACGAACGCACCTCATTTGTCACGTTTAACGTACAATTTCCAGCTTGTTAATGTTTACTTCGATATATCATTTTATGGTATGATGAACAAAAATGAAATTTCTTAACAGTACTCCAAAAGTGTTGGAAAGTGTTTCATAATCCGTGCCGTGATGCGTGATTTTTCGTTCTTGTTAAAGATTAACAACGATGACGCCACTATCGCTATGTTTTTTTATTATTAATAATTATTTTAATAAGGAGAAAATGTTAACCTGGCATGATTTTAATATTGACATGGATGCATGAAAAGAAAGCACCTAGGCGCCAGATTTGATACATCACAACCACGCCTCCGTAGACAAATTTCTTAGCCGTCTGCGAGTTTTTCAGATTAAAGAAGAAAAGAAAAACACATTAATGTGTAACAGGTGAGAAAAAAAAAATGCCATATAAAATAATTTATCTCTGTATAAAATGGTGCAAATGTGAAAGGGGGATAATCTCTTTTTGGAAGCCTACGCTATGCACAGTTAAGTGTTCTGGGTGGCAGTGGAAAGTGGAGCTGGTATGCCATCCTCCATGTTTGGACACACCGTACACTGCAAAAAAAAAAAAAAAAAAAAAAAAAAAAAAAAAAAAAAAAGTTGATTTTACAGTATAATACTGGCATCCCAGCTGCCAGTACTATACCGTAAAATTAACAGTAATAAAGAGTAAAATAAGCAGTAATACGCTACCGCGCGCTGTCAATATTATACCGTAAAATTAACACTAATAAGCAGTAAAATAAGCAGTAATACGCTGCCGCGCATGCGTGTTACTGCTTATTTTGCTGTTTATTACTGTTAATTTTACGGTATAATACTGGCATCTGGGACGCCAATATTATACTGTAAAATCAACACTTTTTTTTTTTTTTTTTTTTTTTGCAGTGTATTACATGTAAACCAGGGGACCCGTGCGAATATTTCGCACTGCTGTCTAAACTTTTTTAGATGCAGGTTTAAACTTTTTGAAGAATAATTAGGGATAAAAATATCTGCGCAAACAACATTAGTCAAATCAGAATACAATCTGATTTATTCCATCAAAGTTACAATAAAAACTGACTGAAGATAGCAAAAAGCACGCGTTAGGAAAAATAAAATTAACAATAGTATTTTAACTGCATTAGAGGATGACGTCATCTTCTTCGGGAAAAACACTGGACAAAGAAAAATAAATCGAATACATATAAAATAGAATTTAATTTAATTTAACAAAGTATACATTTTAGGCTACACGTGAAATGCACCTGCTGCGATCGATCTATGGCGTCTTTTTCTTCTATGCATTTGTATTTGAATTTTGCTTTTTAATCTTAAATATAAAATAAACCCGTGCAGCACCAATTTCCCACTTTATTTATTTATTTTTTTTTTTTTTATATATATAATCATTGTTGTTGATAATGTTGATTGTTAATTGTTGAGCACGATATACTGCGGTATTTTATTCTTGAGGCAACATTGATTTGAGAAAAGCCTTTCATTTCATTTATGAAAACAATGCTGATTTAATTTTTAATTAATCGCATTTTTTAATCAAAAAACACTTTTTAATGAAATGTGATACTATGTCAGAAGTCGGTTCAAAAACCTTTCGATTGACACCTCATACATTGTTGTGCGTTTTTTAATGCATAGAGAAAGGGATGTTGACAACAGAAATAATAAATGATGATATTGCTATTCCTTAACTAAATTTCTTAACTAGTCTGGATCAGCGACCCAGTTTGATTTTACAAAGAAATTTACCTCACACCACAGTTTTTTAACTTAAAATAACCAGATATTTTGAGAATGCGTATACTTATTTTTCAAAGAAGTATTTTAGAAACACATAAAAAGTAGTTTATGAAGTCATTCATATTCTTAACAAAAGTTACCTAGAACCGTTATTAGCAAGGCTGTAATTTTGATCGGTCCAAACTAATTTTAACTTAAAGGACACTGCCAAAACTGGTTTTAACTGTCTAAAACTGATCAAAATTCTTTTTAACCACTTAGTTTTCCGTTTTGGCATGCGTTTTCTAAGTATGCGATTGACACCTCATACATTATTGTGCGTTTTATAATGCCTAGCAAAAGGGATGTTCACAACAGAAATAATATATGATGATATTGCAATTCGTGGTAGTCTGGATCAGCGACCCAATTTGATTTCCTAATTTCTAATTTTACAATTTATACACACCAACTAATTTTTTGCATTACGTGGTGTGTATAAATGCTATAGAACATGTACAAGGCTACACAAAAGAATTCGTAAGCATTACTGTGTTGAACGGGAAATGCTTAAGGATTGGTTTTTAATTGAGTTTATGCATTTTCCAGCTGAATTATCAGGGGTCGATGCGGGCAAAATTTGAGGCCTATTAAGATCCCCTTCACAAAAATATATTTAATAAAACAGGCCCCTTCACAAAAATCAATTTGATAAAATGATCCCCCTCACAAAATTCCTTTTAATAAAATAGGCCTTTTCACAAAATTCTATTCCGTAAAAACTTACTATTTATAATTATTTATTATTTTGTGATGTTTTAAAATGCGTAATTTGTAAACAAACAAGTTCACCAGAGAGGAAACCTTCAGAAAAAGGATTTTAATAAGTTTTTGTTAATAAATGCTTGGTTCGTATTTGAATAACTGGATTTTAACTTTCGTTACAAAATGTTATTTTTCCCAAAAATATAATGAATTTCACAAAAATAACCCTTACTTTTCACAAAATAGGCCTCAAGAAGAAAAACTTGCATCGACCCCTGATTATATTTAGTATACTAAGAGATGTTTTTAGAATATAGATACATTCATATATAGGGCTACGCAAATAACTTTATCCATTACCGCCTATGAATGGTTATTTCAGAAAGTAACGTTTTTAGTTGTTATGTATTTTCTAAATTGTTGACTTACGATATCTTCTTTCCCCATATTACCTTGAAGGGCGGTGGGATAAATTACATCCCATTTAATTTTTTGTACCAGAATGTTTTAATAACTTTTAAATTTTATAATTTCGGTGGGAAAAAAAATCTAAACTTGTTTTTCCTTATTAAAAAAAAAAAAAAAAAAAAAAAAAAAAATCGAAATCTTTTTTTCTCCATATTAACATCTAGAAGAGCGGTGGGATATATTACATCCCATTTAATTTTTGTACCAGGATGTTTTATTAACTTTTAAATTTTATAATTTTGGTGGGGAAAAAACTCTAAACTTGTTTTTCCTTATTTAAAAAAAAAAAAAAAAAAAAAAAAAATCGAAATCTTTTTTCTCCATATTAACATCTAGAAGAGCGGTGGGATATATTACATCCCATTTAATTTTTGTACCAGGATGTTTTATTAACTTTTAAATTTTATAATTTTGGTGGGGAAAAAACTCTAAACTTGCTTTTCTTTATTTTCTTTCTTTTTTTTTTTTTTTTTCGAAATATTTTTTCCCCATATTAACACCTTGAAGGGCGGTAGGATATATTACATACCATTTAATTTTTTGTTCCAAAATGTTTTAATAACTTTTACATTTTATAATTTTGGTGGGGAAAAAACTCTAAACTTGCTTTTCCTTATTTTCAAGTATACTTTTTTTTTTCGAAATCTTCTTTCCCCATATTAAATCCCCATATTATTCCCCACCTTGAAGGGCGGTGGGATATATTACATCCCATTTAATTTTAATCAACATTTGTACCAGAATGTTTTAATAACTTTTAAATTTTATAATTTTGGTGGAAAAAAAACTTTACAATTGCTTTTCCTTATTTTCATTTTTTTTTTTTTATAAATTCTGGTGTGAGTTCAACATTACAGAAACACAATTACTTGCGCCTGAAAGGGTTAAGCGATGAAGTTCCATTGCAGTATTATAGAAGTGTTTCATAATCTATGCTTAACTTGTGATTTTTCTTTCTTGTTTGGAATCACGCAGAAGGAATCAATCCAAAAGGCTTAGGCGTTCTTTTTCCAATAATAAAGAAAATAAAAATTAATTGAACTTTTCTGGAATATATAAACAATTTCAAAAATAATAACTAAAAGTAATAACTTAATATATTATGCACGTCATACCTAAGGCACTGTCTATCTCCCCTCTCCCCCTCGAAAAAAAATCATGCGTCAAGCATAGATTATGAAACTCTTTCCAATACTCCCAGAATACTTTAACAAAGAAATAAGGAAACTTTAAAAAGGGGAAAGTTGAAGTCTGAGTCAACAATTTGGAAAACGCATAGCAAATTTGAAAATTATATGATTTATTATTCATTTTCAATACCAAACATGCTACAGCAAACATAAATAACATAACAATTGTATGACAATCCGAGTATATTTACGCGAGTTAGAGCACGGACAGACAGACAGACAGACAGACATAGCGAATTCATAAACACTTTCCAGCTAATGTTGGGAAGTGTTAAAAAAAGACAAACTTGTATATTTTATTTTTGTATATTTTTTTGTCCATTAGAAATTTTAAATGATTAATTATAATTTTGTACGGCCTTTTTTTAAGTAAAATAATTATAGCTTTAAAATATGTCCAAATAACAGAATATCTGCTCAGGAAATGAATATTTTTAGCTTCTGTTTTCTGTGCACTGTTCTTAAAGAATGTCTCTTTTTTCTTGCATATCAAAATTTTCATAAAATATATACTTTATGTGAAGTGTTAAAAAAATTATTCGGTTTTAACACATAAAATTATAAATTAAGCACGTATTTTAGAAATATTTTGACAGCTAAGAAAAAAAGAGATAACCTTTAAGAAGTGTACACAGAAAACAGAATTTAGAAATATTAATTTCCCGAGGAGATATTTTAAATATACGAATGCATCCTACGCCCATAGGATTAACATTAGCGAGGGGAATCGGGAAGTTCACTGACGGGCAGACTTAATCAAACGATTCTGAAATGGATTTTTATTATAATTCTATCACTAGACAGATGAAATATAAAATGGTTTACAAATCAGCGACAAATTTTAATGCCATTGTTTTATCGAGAAAAACTTTCAAGTGTCTGTGTCAAAAAGAAAAATACAACAGCTTGAAATCTAATTGGTAAAAATTTATTTCTAATCTGGCAATTTTTCTGTTTCTGTGTATTCAATTATTTTATTTTACACTCTCAAAAATAATTTCGTCAAAAACTCTAAAAGTATAGGCTGCAAATTGCCAGAACATCCCTGCGATCAGAAGAACACTTTTCTGTTATTTGTAGAATTTTCCATCCTATGACTCGATAATTTCAGGAAATTTTAAGCTTAAGGTTCGTGCAGTATTCGTGTTTTGAAGGAACAAATACCGTAAAAATTCAGTTTATAATACGAAAACTGACTAAGGTAGCGCAGTTGTCCGGAACATCCAGTAATTTGATGAAAATGCAACTTTAGATTGAAGGATTTCAGGTAATTTTTACGTTAGAATGGATAAATTTCTGTATTTCGTGGGTAAGGAGGCAAATCAAAGCGGAAATTTTCTTTTTTAAACAAAATATACACTCAACGAAAAAATTCATTCAATTGACGGATTTTTGAAAGTGAACTTTTTTGGAGTGGATTTTTGAGAGTAGATGTTTGGGGATTATTTTACTTTTTATTCTTTTGTTTGTGTTTTTTGGACGTTCGTCGGCCTTGATATATTTTTTTTAGAAATTAAATACTCTTTTCTTGGTCAGTTATTTAAAAATTAATGTCACGTGATGATTATTTATGTATTCGATTGTGCGTTTGTTCAATAAATTGTGTAAAATATATATATATATATTAATATACAGATATTTTTTTACTTCTTTTGTTTTTTGGCCAAATTTACCATTTTCATCCCCTATTTTCTATTTTTTCGTACTTCGAGGGTGTGTTTTAAGATTTTCCGTATCTTTTATTCAACTGTCTTATTATCTTTGATTTCACTTTTTACTTCTTCTTCTTCTTTACTTTTTACTTTTACTACCCCTTTTGCGTCAATTATTTAAAAATTAATGTCGCGTGATTTTTATTAATGCATTCAAGTGTGCATTTTTTGAACAAATTTTATATATTTAAAAAAATATATATTTCAAAATTTGTTTACAAAAAAAAATTAAAAAAAGAAAAATTATACAAGATATATTTTTACTTTTTTTCTTTTGAGGCAAATTTGCCCCCCCCCCCCCCCTCCACACACACACACACACATTTTTTTTTTCTGCAATTTTCGGGAGTGTTTTAAGATTTTCTGTATCTTTTATTTGATTTTAAAACATCTTTGTTTATCGTTGATTTTACTTTCTACTGCTTTCCTTTAGCTCTTCGTGAGCGTTATGCTTTTTAGAATCTCAACTATTTCCACCACTAATGTTGATGAAAAGTAAACGGAAGTAAAAGAAAGAAAGCATTATTTCCTGTTAATGTTAATACTCATAAATTTTTTCCAGATTGTTTGTTTTATTAATCAATACACAAGTGTTGGGAACCTCACTCCCTTTAGCAGTGTAGAATCGGGCTTAGTCGCCTGTATTCGCTTCCATAAGTCGTTATTGTCGGAGTCAGTATAACGCGGACCTCTAATGTCAAGCCTCTAGTTGCAAGGTCCCACATCCTAATTGTTCTCAAATTTAAATTGGCTACTTTCTGACAGTTTTCAATTCCTTTTTGTTCGCAAACATATCGAATTCGCAAGTACTCTAGTTAAGAAACTATTTAATCAAACTGTTTTCTCGTCTTTCGGTAAACGCAGAAGTTACAGAAAATGCTATCAAAGTGAGCGGTTTGAACCGAATTTGGAAGTGGCAGCGCAGGAAAGAAAAACTGCCGTTCTTAGACAACAATCGCTTATAGCTCAAGACGGAATTAATTAATTAAAAAAAAAAAAAAAAAAAAAAACCTGAACGATTACAAATTTTTTTCCTAATTATGCCAGCAAGTATCATTCTTTTATGTTTAATAATGAGACAAAAAATGTGTCAGAAAATTTCGTGTTATTAAGCGATTTCTTTCCTTCTTTCTTTTTTTATTTATTTTTTATTTGTATTTATTTATTTATTTATTTTAAGAACCACTTTAAAATGTCAATCCCTATAATGAGTCTCTAAAATAATTTCCAATCCTTAAACTCCGCAATTTCAGCATGTCCTGTAATTTTTGGTACACAGAAAAAAATAAAACCCAATTTGGGTCGAAAGATTCTTAGGTATGTGCCCAAACTGGGTCATGCCTGTTTTGGTTACTACTGTGTATCTATTTTAAGCACTGTTAAAAACCCATTTTCAAAAAAAAAAAAAAAAAAAAAAAAAAGGCCCAAAATGGATACACAATGGATACACAACAACCAAAACATAAGAATCTTTCGACCCAAATTGGGTTTTATTTTTTTCTGTGTAACAATGCTTTTTCAGCAAACGAAATTAAAGTCGCTATAATAACTTTTGACCATACATGGCTTCTGTTAGTTAACCTTACACAAATCCTTTCTTCAGGTCAAATCCAGACAGTTTTCTTTTTTTTTTTTTTTTTTTTCACCCTCCCATCTCCTTAGATGCTTGTGCTATGCATGCTAGGCACGCGCGCTTTTACCCGGAATATTTACATTATGGTCTTTAGTGTTTTTCTGTTCTTTTTTCTTACCGACATTGTCGATTGGGAGACGACGGGTTGACCTGAAATCAATAGAAGCTATTGGCTTGGCGGCGCGACTTATAAAAATTTCTTTATTCATTATTTTTTTTCTTTTTCTTTTTCTTTGGACGAACATAGGTGCCGCCTGCGTATCAATGAATGAGAAAGAGCACCCTTGGGCTAAACGGGTTCTAACTTCAACTCTTTTTTTACTTGTAGTTTTTCACAGCTTGTTATTATTTCTGTTATTTGCCATTCTTAATTTGCATTAGAGAAATTGTCAGAACGAATTGCCTGGCAAAAGGCTTACTCGCGGGAATTTTTCTGCGTCTTTGAGGAAATTTATTGTTAAGACATCTCTGTCGTATTTAAAATTATTTTCCGTCTTTACAGTGTTGAAATATCTATGATTTTTAGACGTATTTTCAGTAGCGTAGGGAGAACTTTGGGCGCTCGAGGCAATTTAAAATAATGCGAATCTCCTTACAAGAGAAACCACTTTTGGTTCAATAAATTGGCCTAATCATTGAAACCGGGTGCATTTTATAGCACTATAGACCAGAGTTAAAGGACTTATAAAATTTGTTTGTAAAAATCGTATTGTATATATATTTGTATACATTTAATTTTAAAGTAATGAATTTTTAATTGTAATTCGAAAATAGGTACCGTCTACGCATCAATGAATGGGAAAGAGCACCCTTGGGCTAGGGTTCTAACTTCAACTCTTTTTTTACTTGTAGTTTTTCACAGCTTGTTATTATTTCTGTTATTTGCCATTCTTAATTTGCATTAGAGAAATTGTCAGAACGAATTGCCTGGCAAAAGGCTTACTCGCGGGAATTTTTCTGCGTCTTTGAGGAAATTTATTGTTAAGACATCTCTGTCGTATTTAAAATTATTTTCCGTCTTTACAGTGTTGAAATATCTATGATTTTTAGACGTATTTTCAGTAGCGTAGGGAGAACTTTGGGCGCTCGAGGCAATTTAAAATAATGCGAATCTCCTTACAAGAGAAACCACTTTTGGTTCAATAAATTGGCCTAATCATTGAAACCGGGTGCATTTTATAGCACTATAGACCAGAGTTAAAGGACTTATAAAATTTGTTTGTAAAAATCGTATTGTATATATATTTGTATACATTTAATTTTAAAGTAATGAATTTTTAATTGTAATTCGAAAATAGGTACCGTCTACGCATCAATGAATGGGAAAGAGCACCCTTGGGCTAAACGGGTTCTAACTTCAACTCTTTTTTTACTTATAGTTTTTCACAGCTTGTTGCTATTTCTGTTATTTGCATTAGAGAAATTGACAGAATGAATTGCAAAATGCTTACTCGCAAGAATTTTTCTCCGTCTTTGAGGAAATTTATTGTTAAGACATCTCTGTCGTATTTAAAATTATTTTCCGTCTTTACAGTGTTGAAATATCTATGATTTTTAGACGTATTTTCAGTAGCGTAGGGAGAACTTTGGGCGCTCGAGGCAATTTACACTCTAAATAAGAAAGAGTGACTATTCACTCCGGAGGAGTGGATATTCACTCTATCGCAGAGTCAAAATTTGCCCAACCTCTTTAGAGTGACTATTCACTCTAGGAAAAAGTGAAATTCTTGACTCCCTGAAAGAGTGAATACTCACTCTTTCAGGAGTGAATTTTTTCACCCCTGATAGGAGTCAACAGTCACTCTTTCAGGAGTGACTAAAATTCTTGAATAAAAAAGAGAAACTCATTTATACACACGCTTGTTCGTAGGCGGTCACCCTCCCAACTAGTAACCGAGCTCGTTACTGCTTGACTTCTGCGTTCGGACGAGAACTGGTACCTATAGCTTGCTACAGCCGCTTTCAATTAAAAAAAGCTCTTATTACATTATTTTAGCTTTGTTTCTTTTGTGATATTCGAACACACTTATTAAATTTGTGTAGAAATCATAAATATTTACGGTGTTTCTCAACTGTGTAAATAAGAAACTGAAACCTTCTTTTTGTGTCATATAATACAGAGACTGTTCGCACATTTTTTAGACAAATTTGATAAATTATTTAAAAAAATGGAATTCTTTCAGAGGGAAAAATTCTGACAACAACTTATTATGTGTAATTTATATTATCGTCTGATACTTTCAAATTTATTCTTATTTCAAGATTGCGCATGCTAAAAAAGCTGTGAATGGGAAGATGCGTTTGCGTTTTTTTTTTTCTTCTTCCGAACAGAAGTATGCTAATTCCACAGTCTAAAATGATTGCAAAGCGCATAATATAAAAACTTTTTAGTGCGAAATAAACATAACAATTGATTGGAAAGTGCTATTCCAAAAATCAGTACATATACATAGTAAAAAGATACCAGATGAAAAAAAAAAAAAAACAAGGAAAAAAAGAGCCCATTTCAAGGCGGAAAACGAAGTTTCAAGTAAGGATTTATGACTATCGCAAATTTATCTTAACATCGAAAACATCCATCGAAAGCATTATGCAGAATTAGAATCAAGAAGCAAGATTATCATACAGATTATTTCAAAAAGTAATATTCATATTTTAAACGTTAAAAACAACAACGCCGAAATCGTCTAAAAAATGTGCGAACACCCGTCTGTACATTTCCGCTATGACAAAAATTCCGTTACAACAAAGCAGTTATTTATTTATTCATTCATTTTTTTCTTGCTAATAATGTTTCAATAATTAGAGCCCGATTAAGATTGTCCGAGGCCCAGGGCCTGTTTACCAAATAGGCCCGTGAAGCCGAAGTTTACTCACTGAAATAAAAAGGGGCCCTCAAATTTACTTTTCAAAACTAATTTTTAGGGGGAAAATTTCAGTCAGGGTAAAAAACGTTTTTTTTTTCTTAAATTATAGCTGTTAAATTTTTCCTAAGATTATTTCCGACACATTTATACTCTTTTTTTTCTATAATAAATGTTATAAAATCAGTGATTAAATGCAACGTTTTTCATTTCTCTTATGTTAATTTCAAACGTGCTAAAAATAACAGAAAATTTAATCTGTATAGTTATACTTTGTTTATATTCATAAAGAGGTTAGAAATGATATAAAATATGTAGAATAGGTTTTTTAAATAAAGAGGAAAATAATTAGCATTCAGAGATATTAAATTTATGTTTATAAAATAGAAGTAAAATTGTGTTGCAGCTAAGTATAAATTTACTTCAAATATTTGTTTTCCCTGCACTTTTCTTAGCATTGGCAAATCCTGCAATTTGTAAAGCATAAAATATATTTCCTATCCATAATTCTATCGATTCATTTATTATTTCAATGCCTTTTTCAGTTTTTTTTTAAATCGCGCTACTATATATAAAGGATTTCATTTTAGCCGTTTCGTTTCGATAACGGAGATTACTCGGATTCTCATCCGTGAGCTGGCGCCATCTTGTGAATTTATTGGAAAAAACTGTTTTTCCTCACTCTTCAACGGAGTGAAATATCTCACTCTTGTCAACGGAGTGAACAGTCACTCTCGACAACGGAGTGAGATATTTCACTCTTTTCTAGAGAGTGGAAAGTTCCACTCTTTAAAGAGTGCATATTTATAAAATTCACTCCTAAAAGAGTGAAAATGCCTCTCACTCTTCCAAAGAGTCAACTTCTCACTCCTTCCAATTTTAGAGTGTAAAATAATGCGAATCTCCTTACAAGAGAAACCACTTTTGGTTCAATAAATTGGCCTAATCATTGAAACCGGGTGCATTTTATAGCACTATAGACCAGAGTTAAAGGACTTATAAAATTTGTTTGTAAAAATCGTATTGTATATATATTTGTATAAAGTAATGAATTTTTAATTGTAATTCGAAAATAGGTACCGTCTACGCATCAATGAATGGGAAAGAGCACCCTTGGGCTAAACGGGTTCTAACTTCAACTCTTTTTTTACTTATAGTTTTTCACAGCTTGTTGCTATTTCTGTTATTTGCATTAGAGAAATTGACAGAATGAATTGCAAAATGCTTACTCGCAAGAATTTTTCTCCGTCTTTGAGGAAATTTATTGTTAAGACATCTCTGTCGTATTTAAAATTATTTTCCGTCTTTACAGTGTTGAAATATCTATGATTTTTAGACGTATTTTCAGTAGCGTAGGGAGAACTTTGGGCGCTCGAGGCAATTTACACTCTAAATAAGAAAGAGTGACTATTCACTCCGGAGGAGTGGATATTCACTCTATCGCAGAGTCAAAATTTGCCCAACCTCTTTAGAGTGACTATTCACTCTAGGAAAAAGTGAAATTCTTGACTCCCTGAAAGAGTGAATACTCACTCTTTCAGGAGTGAATTTTTTCACCCCTGATAGGAGTCAACAGTCACTCTTTCAGGAGTGACTAAAATTCTTGAATAAAAAAGAGAAACTCATTTATACACACGCTTGTTCGTAGGCGGTCACCCTCCCAACTAGTAACCGAGCTCGTTGCTGCTTGACTTCTGCGTTCGGACGAGAACTGGTACCTATAGCTTGCTACAGCCGCTTTCAATTAAAAAAAGCTCTTATTACATTATTTTAGCTTTGTTTCTTTTGTGATATTCGAACACACTTATTAAATTTGTGTAGAAATCATAAATATTTACGGTGTTTCTCAACTGTGTAAATAAGAAACTGAAACCTTCTTTTTGTGTCATATAATACAGAGACTGTTCGCACATTTTTTAGACAAATTTGATAAATTATTTAAAAAAATGGAATTCTTTCAGAGGGAAAAATTCTGACAACAACTTATTATGTGTAATTTATATTATCGTCTGATACTTTCAAATTTATTCTTATTTCAAGATTGCGCATGCTAAAAAAGCTGTGAATGGGAAGATGCGTTTGCGTTTTTTTTTTTCTTCTTCCGAACAGAAGTATGCTAATTCCACAGTCTAAAATGATTGCAAAGCGCATAATATAAAAACTTTTTAGTGCGAAATAAACATAACAATTGATTGGAAAGTGCTATTCCAAAAATCAGTACATATACATAGTAAAAAGATACCAGATGAAAAAAAAAAAAAAAAAACAAGGAAAAAAAGAGCCCATTTCAAGGCGGAAAACGAAGTTTCAAGTAAGGATTTATGACTATCGCAAATTTATCTTAACATCGAAAACATCCATCGATATCCATCGAAAGCATTATGCAGAATTAGAATCAAGAAGCAAGATTATCATACAGATTATTTCAAAAAGTAATATTCATATTTTAAACGTTAAAAACAACAACGCCGAAATCGTCTAAAAAATGTGCGAACACCCGTCTGTACATTTCCGCTATGACAAAAAATCCGTTACAACAAAGCAGTTATTTATTTATTCATTCATTTTTTTCTTGCTAATAATGTTTCAATAATTAGAGCCCGATTAAGATTGTCCGAGGCCCAGGGCCTGTTTACCAAATAGGCCCGTGAAGCCGAAGTTTACTCACTGAAATACAAAGGGGCCCTCAAATTTACTTTTCAAAACTAATTTTTAGGGGGAAAATTTCAGTCAGGGTAAAAAACGTTTTTTTTTCTTAAATTATAGCTGTTAAATTTTTCCTAAGATTATTTCCGACACATTTATACTCTTTTTTTTCTATAATAAATGTTATAAAATCAGTGATTAAATGCAACGTTTTTCATTTCTCTTATGTTAATTTCAAACGTGCTAAAAATAACAGAAAATTTAATCTGTATAGTTATACTTTGTTTATATTCATAAAGAGGTTAGAAATGATATAAAATATGTAGAATAGGTTTTTTAAATAAAGAGGAAAATAATTAGCATTCAGAGATATTAAATTTATGTTTATAAAATAGAAGTAAAATTGTGTTGCAGCTAAGTATAAATTTACTTCAAATATTTGTTTTCCCTGCACTTTTCTTAGCATTGGCAAATCCTGCAATTTGTAAAGCATAAAATATATTTCCTATCCATAATTCTATCGATTCATTTATTATTTCAATGCCTTTTTCAGTTTTTTTTAAAATCGCGCTACTATATATAAAGGATTTCATTTTAGCCGTTTCGTTTCGATAACGGAGATTACTCGGATTCTCATCCGTGAGCTGGCGCCATCTTGTGAATTTATTGGAAAAAACTGTTTTTCCTCACTCTTCAACGGAGTGAAATATCTCACTCTTGTCAACGGAGTGAACAGTCACTCTCGACAACGGAGTGAGATATTTCACTCTTTTCTAAGAGAGTGGAAAGTTCCACTCTTTAAAGAGTGCATATTTATAAAATTCACTCCTAAAAGAGTGAAAATGCCTCTCACTCTTCCAAAGAGTCAACTTCCCACTCCTTCCAATTTTAGAGTGTAAAATAATGCGAATCTCCTTACAAGAGAAACCACTTTTGGTTCAATAAATTGGCCTAATCATTGAAACCGGGTGCATTTTATAGCACTATAGACCAGAGTTAAAGGACTTATAAAATTTGTTTGTAAAAATCGTATTGTATATATATTTGTATACATTTAATTTTAAAGTAATGAATTTTTAATTGTAATTCGAAAATAGGTACCGTCTACGCATCAATGAATGGGAAAGAGCACCCTTGGGCTAAACGGGTTCTAACTTCAACTCTTTTTTTACTTATAGTTTTTCACAGCTTGTTGTTATTTCTGTTATTTGCATTAGAGAAATTGACAGAATGAATTGCAAAATGCTTACTCGCAAGAATTTTTCTCCGTCTTTGAGGAAATTTATTGTTAAGACATCTCTGTCGTATTTAAAATTATTTTCCGTCTTTACAGTGTTGAAATATCTATGATTTTTAGACGTATTTTCAGTAGCGTAGGGAGAACTTTGGGCGCTCGAGGCAATTTAAAATAATGCGAATCTCCTTACAAGAGAAACCACTTTTGGTTCAATAAATTGGCCTAATCATTGAAACCGGGTGCATTTTATAGCACTGTAGACCAGAGTTAAAGGACTTATAAAATTTGTTTGTAAAAATCGTATTGTATATATATTTGTATACATTTAATTTTAAAGTAATGAATTTTTAATTGTAATTCGAAAATAGGTACCGTCTACGCATCAATGAATGGGAAAGAGCACACTTGGGCTAAACGGGTTCTAACTTCAACTCTTTTTTTACTTATAGTTTTTCACAGCTTGTTGTTATTTCTGTTATTTGCATTAGAGAAATTGACAGAATGAATTGCAAAATGCTTACTCGCAAGAATTTTTCTCCGTCTTTGAGGAAACGTATTGTTAAGCTATCTCTGTCATATTTAAAATTATTTTTCGTCCTTATAGGGTTGGCATGTCTATAAATTTTAGACTTTTTTTCAGTGGCGTAGGGAAAATTTTGGGGATCGGGGCAATTCAAAACAAGGCGCTTCCAATTATTGGCTACGAAACAAAATGACAGGAATATTTCGGCGTCCCGAAAAATTTTGAGGCCGGTGCAGTTGCTTACCTGAACTAGGGTTAAACTTGTTCTAGCTTCAGCTCTATTTTTACTTACAGTTTTTTACAGCTTGTTGTTATTTCTGTTATTTGCGATTCTTAATTTGCATCAGAGAAATTGTCAGAATGAATTAATTGCAAAATGCTTACGCGCAAGAATTTTTCTTCGTCTTTGAGGAAATTTATTGTTAAGATATCTTTGACATATTTAAAATTATTTTTCGTCCTTATAGGTTTGACATATCTATAATTTTTAGACTTTTTTTCAGTAGCGTAGGGAGGGATTTGGACGCTTGAGCAATTCAAAATACCGGCTGTAAAGTCTACTTACTGGCTGCTAGAGCTTCTTATGCTACAGTTTTTTTATGGCAGGAATATTTTGACGCCTCTAAAAAATTTCAGCCCAAAGAAATCGCCAGCCTGAATCCTTACTGCTGCCACTTAATCAATAGAAGCTATTGGCGCCTTATAAAAAATAGGTTTATTATTTTTTTTTTCTTAACACTTTCTAACATAGTTTAAAAGTGTTTATGACTTCGGTTTGTCTGGCCACTCTCTAACTCGCGTAAATATACTCAGATTGCTATGTAATTGATATATGGTATTGAGATTTAGTGCGACACAATTTGAGCATGAGTATATTTTCTGTTACTATTAATGTTTCAAAAATTATATTCCGCAAATGACTTAATTGATTGATGTAACTTTCTTCAAAATAAATGTAAAGTTAATCCACAGAAATTTTTATGGATCAAGATGAGCCCTAAAATGAAACCGAACAGAAGTAGAAAACTTAAGAACTACAAAAACAAATAAATAAATAAAATAATAATGAAACTGAAGAAATGTCATAGACCGAGAGGCGGCAGCACAGACAACCACCTCATCGAGTTCACGGCTAAAATTCTAGGATTCGCATATTAAAACGCAATCGGTCTGCCAAGTCATATCTTGGTAGAACACACGCGAAAACCCGATTGTAGCAGTTGACTCGTAGGTTTACCATTGTGTTTTCCTGCACCCAAAAGTATGAAAACATGGAGAACTGGGTGCAGGAAAACACAATGGTAAACCTACGAGTCAGCCGCTAAAATCGGGTTTTAAGATGTTTTCCACCAAGATGTGACTTGGCAGACCGATTGCGTTTTAGTATGCGAATCAAGATTTAGCTAATCCTAGAATTTCAGCCGTGAACTCGATGAAGTGGTTGTGTGTGCTGCCGCCTCCCGGTCTATCATAAAAACAAATAGTGGTAAAAAAGAAAATGTGTATACAGCATTTATCGTTTAAGAAATTTTTGGTTAGATGAGATATTCCAATTTATTAATTATTTCAATGTGTGATTAATATAAGTTAAAACAAATATGTTGCACTCGAAAAAAATCTTGAATAAAGTATTGAATTTATTTTATAAACAAATCAGCTAATTTTTTTTTTTTTTTTTTTTTTTTTTTTTTTTTTTTGTAATGCATTTCTTGGAAAATTTTAAATTCTTTTTAAAATTTATTTTTAATTTAAAATAAAATTTATAAATAATTTTCACTTAGGAATATATTTGAAATCTGCTATTCTTTAGATACTCGTTGCATACACACCTTTACGTTATCTATATAATATGTTCCAAATTTTTATAAACCATTTTTATGCAACCTGTATATCTGATTTCGTTAATGTAAGATGTTACTAACGGCAAAGCTACACTCCTGCATTTTAATTTATTGGACAAATCCGTTTAAGAAACGTTTGAAAAATCGTTAATATCATTTAATAAATTTTCCGTTAGATGATATTCCGATTTATTAAATTTTTCAATATGTAGTTAATATTATTATAATTTAAGACAAATATGTTGCACTAGAGAAAATTCTTGAATGAATAAAGTAATGAATTTATTTTATAAAACAAATTAGCTGGTTCTTTTTTTTCTTTCTTTCATCGAAAAATGTAAAAAATCTTTTTAAATGTTTTTTTTTTTTTTTATTTAAAATAAAGTTTATAAATAATTTTCACTGAGGAATACATTTGAAAGCTGTTATTATTTATTTAGATGTTCGTTGCATGCATACTTTTACGTTATCTATGTAATGTGTTCCAACTATTTGAAAAATATTTTTATGGAACCTGTATATCAACTTTTGCTACTGTAACATGCTCCTAGCGGCAAAGTTGCAATCTTATACCATTATTTATTGGACAAATACTTTCTCTTGATATTTTAAAAATGATTTACAGTTTTACTTATGACTCTAAGTTTTGTTTTTCTTTTTATTATGCATTGTTAACAATATAATATTTTTAATAGTTAAAAGAAAAATCTTAGTTCTTTTCGCAAAAAATATTTTCTTACTTTTTTTTTCTCCAAATCTTTCAATAAAATTGATTAGAAATTAAATTTATATATATATATATATATATATATATATATATATATATAATATAAAATTCACGTGTTTAAATTTTTATTAAATGGGTTAAATGTTTTTTGTTTGATTAAAAAGTAAATTAGTTTTCTTCTCAAATGTATTTTGTATTTGTTTTCAAAACGAAAGTTTTTCTAAAAATAATTGTTCTTTTCTTAGTTTATTTGATTATTAAATTAATTAAGGTCTATTTTTTTTCTCTGGCGTATTTCAGTATTTTCCTGTTTTTGAGAAATTAATTCTATCTATGTAGGTAAAGATTTAAATTTATACATTGTTCATTTTAATGTCTATTTACAGATTATTGTTATTTTGGACTAAGCAAAATTTAAAAACGCGTTCTTATTTTTTTTTCTTAATTAATTGTAGCATGATTTGTAATTGTCAATTAAACCTATGTTTTTCCCCCCTCTCTTTTTAGAATTTATCTATGTAGGTAAAGATTTAAATTTATACATTGTTTATTTTAATGTCTATTTACAGGTTATTGTTATTTTGGATTAAGCAAAATTTAAAAACGAGTACTTATTTTTTCTTCTTAATTAATTGTAGCATGATTTGTAATTGTCAATTAAACCTATGGTTTTCCCCCACTCTCTTTTTAGAATTTACGGTTCACCTTCTATCTATGTATGTAAATATTTAAATTTATACATTCTTCATTTTAATGTCTATTTACAGATTATTGTTATTTTGGATTAAGCAAAATTTAAAAACGCGTACTTATTTTTTTTCCTTAATTAATTGTAGCATGATTTGTAATTGTCTATTAAACCTATGATTCCCCCCCCCCCCTCTCTTTTTAGAATTTACGGTTCTCCTTCTATCTATGTACGTAAAGATTTAAATTTATACATTGTTCATTTTAATGTCTATTTACAGATTATTGTTATTTTGGATTAAGCAAAATTTAATAACGCGTACTTATTATTTTGCTTAATTAATTGTAGCATGATTTGTAATTGTCAATTAAACCTATGTTTCCCCCCCCCCCCTCACTTTTTAGAATTTACGGTTCTCCTTCGATCTATGTACATAAAGATTTCAATTTATACATAGTTCATTTTAATGTCTATTTACAGGTTATTGTTATTTTGGATTAAGCAAAATTTAAAAACGCGTACTTATTTTTTTTCTTTTCTTAATTAATTGTAGCATGATTTGTAATTGTCAATTAAACCTATGGTTTTTTCCCCCTCTCTTTTTAGAATTTACGGTCCTCCTTACTGGCCGTGTTCTTATGCCACAGGTTATGACGACTGGAGCTGCAAGAGGTTACTTGGTCTACACTAAGCGTGATCTTCACTACACAATTCATTACAAAGGGTATGATTCCATTTACTCAAATTCGAACCAAGCATTTATTAAAAACTTCTTAAAGTCCTTCTGCAAAAGTTTTCCTTTCTGCTGAATTTGTTTTGTTTGCAAATTACCAGAGCTTTACAAATTTGATAAAATCGGGTAGCCAGAAAAATATTCCAGTCGCCAGACAAAACTAGTCGTTGGGGGTCACCGTAATACTTACCCATCATGGATATGCATAATATAAAATATGAAAATAAAACATGTGTAAATCTATTTATAAAATGCATTGCAATTCGAATAAAATCGTAGCTTGATGACATCATAAACTTTAAATGCTCTATTACTCCAAAATTTATAATCATATTAACTAACGAATTACTGCGTCGGATTAAGCTTCTCATTTCCAATTAAAATATATCTTTGAATTGAAATTTGAATGAAATACGGGGTCAGGAAAAATCGAAGAGTGTCGAAAACAGGATTACAAATATCTCGGCAACTCATTATCCGATTGACTTCATTCTTCAGGCAACATTTATGTTTTTTTTTATTGTCTTTTATATTTTCTCCTTAAAATAAATAATTTGGAAAATTTTTATATACCTTTTACCAGAACGAATATTTCGAGAGTCCGAAAAAAATAGTGCCGGATAATCGAGGTTACTGAGATTGAATAAGTTTCTTCCCATTATTACAAAGTATACACCAAATTTCAAGTGTCTATCTCGATTTGTTCGGGAGGTAGAGCGTTTACAGACAGACAGACTGACGGCAATTTTTTTTTTTTTTTTCTAAAAATATTTTTTTGGAATCTTCAGTGTCTGAAACGTGCAAATCCGTCAAAAATTTGTTTTCGATTTTCAGAACGATTACAAGACTTACCCTATAATACTACGTACGATGGGTAAGTAATAATTACCGCTCCCCCTTCCCCGTCATTGATTTTCAAAAAGCACAAAAGCCTTTTATGAATCAATCAATTGAGAAAATATAACAAGCATAATTTAGAATTATTAGTTATATAATTTAGAATAGTCCATAATTTAGAAAGATAATATAAACTAAGTTTCCTAATGAAACTTGTCAAAATTATACATTTCTGAAAAAAGAAGAAATATACTGTATATGTGAAATTAACATTTTCGAGAAATACTGATTTCTGAATGCTTCAAATTACCAGACAGTTGAGTTCTACAAAATCTATATCTAATAAGGGAGGCATCAATGAACTAGTGAAGCAAGAAAATAATTGTTAGCTTATTTTTCTGTCGAAATCAGTCAAATAATTGTGATTTTATTATTTTAAAATTTTAAAATTTAATAACTTGGTCGCCAGATTAAAAAAAACGTGGTCGCCAGCGGGGACTTGGCGACCGCATTTGTCAAGCCCTGCAAATTACATATTTTAAAACTTAAGAAAATGAAAATAGTTAATGAAGATAATTTTATGGAATGGAATTTTGTGAAGGGACTTGTTTTGTTAAATGGATTTTTGTAAAAGGACCTGAAATAGGCATCAAATTTTGCCTGGATCGACCCGAGTGTTGCATGTTCGATATTAGATCAATGATTTCAGTCAGAAATATTAGTTTTTAACAATTCACCTATATCTGAGGTACATAACCCGTGAATAAAAGAAACATTTAATTTTGAGAATGTTAGTCGATTAAGAATATGATTGTTTCCATCAGATGTTTCTGAAATTCAAATAAGAGGTCGATTGCCTTATATATTTTTTTTATTTGAACTGTAGTTATATAGTAGAAAAATAGTTAATGAAGATAATTTTATGGAATGGAATTTTGTGAAGGGTCCTGTTCTGTTAAAAGGACTTTTGTGAAGGGGTTTGTTTTATTAAATGGAATTTTGTAAAGGGAACGAAGCCTCAAATTTTTGCCTGGATCGACCCCTGATATCTCAATAAAGGGTGTTGCAAAATTTTGTTTTGTACCAATATGTTCGATATAAAATCAATGATTTCAGTCAGAAATATTAGTTTTTAACAATTCACCTATTTCTGAGGTACATAATCCGTGAATAAAAGAAACATTTAATTTTGACAATGTTAGTCGATTAAGAATATGATTGTTTCCATCAGATGTTTCTGAAATTCAAATAAGAGGTCGATTGCCTTTTATATTTTTTTGATTTGAACTGTAGTTATATAGTAGTAAAATAGTTAATGAAGATAATTTTATGGAATGGAATTTTGTGAAGGGTCCTGTTCTGTTAAAAGGACTTTTGTGAAGGGTCCTGTTCTGTTAAAAGGACTTTTGTGAAGGGTACGTTTTATTAAATGGAATTTTGTAAAGGGGCCCGAAAGAAGCCTCAAATTTTGCCTGGATCGACCCCTGATATCTCAATAAAGAGTGTTGCAAAATTTTGTTTAGTTTTGTACCAATATCTTCGATATAAAATCAATGATTTCAGTCAGAAATATTAGTTTTTAACAAGTCACCTATTTCTGAGGTAAATAATCCGTGAATAAAAGAAACATTTAATTTTGACAATGTTAGTGGATTAAGAATATGATTATTTCCATCAGATGTTTCTGAAAATTCAAATAAGAGGTCGATTGTCTTTTATATTTTTTTGATTTGAACTGTAGCTATATAGTAGTAAAATAGTTAATGAAGATAATTTTATGGAATGGAATTTTGTGAAGGGTCCTGTTCTGTTAAAAGGACTTTTGTGAAGGGGTTTGTTTTTATTAAATGGATTTTTGTAAAGGGGCCCGAAATAAGCCTCAAATTTTGCCTGGATCGACCCCTGATATCTCAATAAAGAGTGTTGCAAAGTTTTGTTTCGTACCAATATGTTCTATATAAAATCAATGATTTCAGTTAGAAATATTAGTTTTTAACAAGACACCTATTTCTGAGGTACATAATCCGTGAATAAAAGAAACATTTAATTTTGACAATGTTAGTCGATTAAGAATATGATTGTTTCCATCAGATGTTTCTGAAAATTCAAATAAGAGGTAGATTGCCTTTTATATTTTTTCTGGTTTGAACCATAAAAAAGAATGCCACGTGTGTGAAATATATGACAATGATGAGAGTATTAAACTGGTTTATCCACCAACCCGTATTCGCCACTATCTAGAGAAGTCAGGCTAACACTCGAGTTTTTAGAAGGCTGAACTTTATGAATGAAAGTCTTAATTTTTTTTTCTCTTTCATTACATTATTTCTGAAGCATATATATTTTTTTTTCGCTCGTAAAGAAAATGGAGTGTGGGTGATACATTGGCCTGGTTCGCCCACCGTATTTTTTGCAAATTGCAAAATTTCTAGGAAAATGCTCTTAAAATTGAGCTTGTAGCGATAAGTGTATCATGATATAAAGCTGAGGCTGGCTTTCCAAATACAGCCATTTTTCAGATTTGTTGTACCAAAACATGAACGCCATGATATTAAGTTGTGTAATACGTCTGTATTTGGTTGTCAATCATGAGGTAAAAAACGTCATAAAGCATTTATACGAGACTATTATGACTGTGCAACAAATAAAACTGTCAGTTGTGGGCGAGCAGTAAAAGTGCAGTTAATAAAGGTCATTCATCAGCAAGGTTTCTTGTTTCAATCAAGGTTGTATTTGTTTTAACCGTTCTGATCAAAAGTTAATTTTGGCTGGTAAAAGAAATTAAAATGTATTTTGTTAACCCGGGAGAAATCGCGCTTAACCAGGATATGAATAATTTTTACTTTGTCACCAATAAATACAAATAATAATCTTCACCTTATTTAGTGGGAGACAATTGTTACAAATTCTGCGTTAATGTAAGTTGAAGATTATTTTTCAAAATATAGTGGTGATAATTGAAAAAAAACCGTACGTCATACCCTGCGCGATTGCTCCCAGGTTAAATGTTAACCCTACATTGCATAGTGTAGCCAATTGGCAACACTTTCTATTTAACTTTTAATAAATAAATCAAGTTCTTTGCAACCATTATATTTATATAGAAATATTAATTCTCTAAAAATAACATAAATATGCTACTAAATAAAGTTAAAAATCTATCTTAAAATTTCTGGTGTCGAATTCTTAATATAAGTATAAAAAAGCACAATTCTAAAATAAAAATTCATGCACTGTAGGGATAAACTACTGCAACATTTGAAAGGCTTTATCAAAATAACATTTAACGATATTTAATACTACATTTGGAAGTGTTTTAAAATATTTTACTTAGTATTGCAACTTTAAATTTCATTACTTTTTAATTTAAAGTACAATTTGTTTTAATATAAACAATTATCATAAATATTTTTAATAATTTGATGACAAGGTTACTTGTTTCAATCAGGGTTGTATAGGTTTTAACCAGGGGGTGGTTTTAACCGTTTTGGCTAAAATTTATTTTGGACATTAGTGGTCAAAACTGATTTTGACTGGTAAAATAAATTAAAATTTATTTTGTTAAATGATAAACTAATGCAACATTTGGAAGGGTTTATCAAAATAACATTTAACAATATTTAATACAACTTTTGGAAGTATTTGCAAGTATTTTACTTAGTATTATAACTTTAATTTACATTACTTTTTAATTTAACAGCACAAGTTTTTTTTTTAAAAGATAAGCAATTATCATAAATATTTTTAATAATTTGATGACAAGGTTACTTGCTTTAATCAGGGTTGAATTGTTTTTAACCGTCCTGAACAAAATATATTTTGACCACACATTTTGACTAGTAAAAGACATTAAAATTAATTTTGTTAAATAATAAACTAGTATAACATTTGGAAGGGTTTATCAAAATAACATTTAACAATATTTAATACAACTTTGGGAAGTATTTGCAAGTATTTTACTTAGTATTATAACTTTAATTTACATTACTTTTTTAATTTAACAGTACAAGTTTTTTTAAAAGATAAGCAATTATCATAAATATTTTTAATAATTTGATGACAAGGTTACTTGCTTCAATCAGGGTTGAATTGTTTTTAACCGTCCTGAACAAAATATGTTTTCTCCACACATTTTGACTAGTAAAAGACATTAAAATTAATTTTGTTAAATAATAAACTAGTATAACATTTGGGAATGTTTATCAAAATAACATTTAACAATATTTAATACAACTTTGGGAAGTGTTTGCAAGTATTTTACTTAGTATTATAACTTTAATTTACATTACTTTTTAATTTAATAGCACAAATTTCTTTAAATATAAGCAATTATCATAAATATTTTTAATATTTTGATAACATGTCTACTTTTATATAAAAAAGTGAAGGAAACTAAGCGAAGGAAACATTTTAAAATTTTTATTTAGAATTCCAAAAAATGATTACAAGTGTTGTTGTATTAAACTAAGACGATTTCATGGTTTATTCCGGAGATTTATTCAAACTTGTAAAATAATCTTTCTGCTGATGAAGAGTTAGTAGAAATATTTATCAGGTGCATTATGAAATTTACACATTCAAAGTCAATATTTTCCAATTTTATTATTACTGCCAACCAAATATCGTAATGTATTAGTTACACTTTATGAAAAATGAGATTTATTAAATATATGTTTCTGTATAAAATATTATTACAAGATTTTTTTTTTTATTATTATTTTTTTAAAGATTTATTCAAACTTGTAAAATAATCTTTTTGCTGATGAAGAGTTAGTAGAAATATTTATAAGGTGCATTATGTAAGGTGCATTATCATTTCATAAGGTGCATTACGAAATTTACACATTCAAAGTCAATATTTTCCAATTTTATTTTTACTGCCCACCAAATATCGTAATGTATTAGTTACACTTTATGAAAAATGAGATTTATTAAAGATATGTTTCTGTATGAAATATTAATACATGATTTTTTTTAAAGATTTATTATGTAATATTGCATAAACTTTGCATTGTTATTTTAATTATTTATTATGGGCACTTTATAAAAATATCTTTTTTATCTCACAGAATTTCCCATCCTACGTCTGTTCGATTTACGAATGAAGAAGGGAACATTTTAGAAGAGCACGATGTTCCAGTGTCCCCACATCATATCAAAGGATCTAAGGTAAGTGAATTGAAGTTATCGTCACTTGTACAGAAATATAAAATGCTTGATAAATTCTTGAGACTTTTATTCCGGTATGTGATATTTAGTTAATTTTTCTTTCAGGTTTGTGGAGTATGGCGAAAAGTTCCCAAAATTTATAGACGCCTCTTGCAAAAAGATAGGCTGTTATTTGTACTCGTCACTGCTGATCATCCCGACGGCATTGTTGGGGGACGAATTTTGAAACACGAATCAATTAATACAGGTTTGTTTTGTAGTTTCTTTATTTCCAACTTTGATAGGTTGTTATTTGTACTCGTCACTGCTGATCATTCTGACGGCATTGTTAGGGGACGAATTTTGAAACACGAATCAATTAATAAGAGGTTAGATTTTACATTTTTACACACTTTTATATAACTTCTTTGGTTATCTGTCTGTTTGGATGTCTGAGCCAAATCTTGCAATCGATTTTTGAGTCGCTTCCGTTGAACCTATTTTTCTCACGTGTTACACAGAGTTTCATTGTTGATGGCATTGCAATATTCATGTACTGTTAGGGACAGGGTCCAGTTTCATAAACATTCCTTTACGTTTTTGATTGAAATCACACATCTAATGAACCGATTTTGCTCATTTTTTGTACACAGGTTCATTGTTGATGATAATGCAATATTCATGTATTGTTAGCGACAGGGTCCAGTGGCAAAAACATTCTTTTACGTTTTTGATGGAAATCATCTAACGAACCTATTTTGCACAAAAGTTCATTGCTTATGACAATGCAATAGTCATGTATTGCCAGGGGCAGAGTCCAGGGGCAAAAACATTCCTTTACGATTTTGACTGAAATCACATATCTAATGAACCGATTTTGTTCAAATTTTGCATACAAGTCCATGGTCGATGATAATGCATATGCGATCATTAAATTTTTTGATTAAACGCGTCTTACTTATTTTTTTTTAAGTTTTATTTTTGTTATTTGTAAGATTTATCTTTGTGTTGTGTGAGATTTTATTAACAAGAATGTTTATAGTTGTGTGGCTTCATGTTATTTCGCAATTGTGCAACCCCCCCCCCCCCCCCCCAAAAAAAAAAAATAAATAAAATAAATAAATAAATAAATAAATAAATAAAAATAAAAATAAAATAATAATAATAATAATAAATAAAATAAAATAAAATAAACAGCGGGTGTTTTGATTTAAATACAGCTATTAAAAAACATCCATGATGATTAAAAAAAAAAAAACAGCTATATATGTAACTAAAATAAAAAAATATATATCATTTTTTCTGATAAATGGGCTGATAATAATCATTTCCTTGAATTTGCGTATCTTAGCTAGAATTTTTATCTAAAAAAGATCACAAAAATACGCAGCTTTCAAATTGCGCTGTCACGATGGGGCTGGGGTGAAACATTTCTTAGTCCACCCTAATTACCTAAACGTTCTAACGAACCAATTTTGCTCAAATTTTGCACACAGGTTCATTGTCGATGACAATGATATTCAATGCATTAAATTTTTGATTAAAAGCGCGTTACTTAATTTTTTTTAAAGTTATATTTTTTGTTATTTCTAAGATTTATCTTTATGCTGTGTTAGATTTGAATAACAAGATTGTTACAGCGGGTTTTGATTTATGGCCTTTAAAATATATCCATGGTGATAATAAAGATGGTGCAAAAACACCAACATTTATATGTAACTAAAATAAAACATATTACGTTTTTTTTCTGATAAATGGGCTGAAAACATAATTTCTTTGAATCTGCGAATCTTATCTGGAATTTTTCCGTGAAAACGTGCTCAAAAATACGCAGCTTTTAAATGGAATTATCTGACGCTGTCAGGATGGGATTGGGGTGGAACATTTCTTAGTCCACCCCGATTACTTGAACATTTTTCAACCTCAAATTTTGCACACAAGTTCATTGTTGATGACAGTGCAATATTCATATATTGTCAGGGGCAGGGTCCAGGGGCAAAAGCGTTCCTTTACGTTTTTGATTGCGATCCCATATCTAACGAACTGATTTTGTTCAAATTTTGCTTACAAGTCCATTGTTGGTAACAATGCATATTCAATGCATTAAATTTTTTAATTAAAAACGTGTTACTTAAACTTTTAAGTTATATTTCTTATTATCTGTAAGAATCTTTGTGCTGTGTGAGATTTAAAAAAAAATAAGAAGAAGAAGAACGTTTAGAGACTGTATGGCTGCATATTATTTCGCAACTGTTTAAAAAAAATCAGCGGGTTTTGATTTAAATTTGACTTTTAAAGACATCCATGATGATTATAATAAAAACACCAACAGTGGTATGTAACTAAAATAAAAATATATCACTTTTTCTGATAAATGGGCTGAAAATATCATTTCTTAGAATCTGCGAATCTTATCTGGAATTTTTCTGTGAAACGATCACAAAAATGCGCAGATTTTAAATTGAATTTTCTGGCGCTGTCAAGATGGGGTTGGGGTGAAACATTTCTTAGTCCACCCCGATTACCATCGCCAGACTTGAAGAGCTAATTTAACACCTCTCTTTTTTCCGTAAACCATATTACTTCAACAATCTCATCTCGAACACCTGTCTCCTCAGCCCAGAATCAATCTCGCACAAATGTACGTGTAGCAAGAAGACTTTACTTCTAAACTCCACTTGCTCTTTTAAAACATTCCTGGAAGAGATGAGGAGAAATTCTCAAGATTTGTCATCCCCATAGGGATGGGCATTTATAAATAACTCGTCTGTGATCTTTTTTGCTCGTCTCCAAGCAAAAGCGTGCGCGAGTTTTGGATGCATCGCCAACAGCTGCTGTCGGGTTCACGATACTGTGGCGGTCGACGTGACTTTCTTTTGCTGTTGTTGGTGTTTTCGGCAATTCGGTGTTTTATTGGTAGGCGTTGCAGCCACGCTGTCTGCCTTTCTCGAAACACCGGGGGTCGTCGAGTACGTTCTCAGGGAATGCATTGTTATCATCATCCCTTTTACTAGAGTTTCCATCTTCTCACAGTCCGTTTATTGGAGAATCGTGTAGGAATTTCTCATCATAGTCTCTGTTCGCATTCTAACTTAATTACTATATCAGTGGGGTATCGAGGATTTTTTACTGCGAGATGTTTCGAGCATTTCCTTATATTCACAAAGTAAACAAATAGGTATAAAAAAATATATATATATAATATTTTTTTTTTAAATGCACTCCTTTATAAGCATTTAATGTTTGTGTGGTAGGCGTTGCAGCCACGGAACAGCTGATGCCGGTTCAGGGGCTTCCTAGTTGCAGCAACTTAACGCCCAGTCGAGTGTGAGTTGAATGTCATTTCAAAGTGAGCCGTTGGGGGAAGGTAAAGATTGCTTATAGCAATTAAAGAAAAAATAAAGATTGCATATAGCAATTAAAAGTAAAATTTAAGATTACTTAAAGCAATTAAAAAGATAAATTTAAAAATGGATGAAGAATTTTGGAATAAGAGAAGAAGCGATAGAGACTAAGGATAGAGTCGATTAAACATGAAGTAAGTGGTTTAGCTGTAGTAAATACTACTGGGATCGTTGCAGCCACGCTGCCTGCCTTTCTCGAAACACCCGGGAGTTGTCGTGTACGTTCTCAGGGAATGCATTGTTATCATCATCCCCTTTACTGGAGTTTCCATCTTCTCACAGTCTGTTCATTGGAGAATCGTGTAGGAATTTCTCTTCATAATCTCTGTTCGCATTCTAATTTAATTACTATATCAGTGGGGTATCGAGGATTTTTTACTGCGAGATGTTTCGAGCATTTCCTTATATTCACAAAATAAACAAATAGGTATAAAATATATATAGTATATTTTTAAAATACACTTCTTTATCAGCATTTAATGTTTGTTTGGTAGGCGTTGCACTTCTGTTTCGTATTTTGAGCAAAAAAGGAAAAGTTCTACTCAGAACAGTTGCCGGAACACCCCTGTGATTTCACGAATATCTCGCTTTAGATTGGAGGTTTTCAAATAAAAAGCGATTATTGTTTCAGGACGGCAGGTTTTTTCCATTTCCTGCGCTGCGCTGTCGCTTCCGGAAATTATTAACACCAACTTTGGCAGCATTTTCTGTAACATTTTCACTTTTTATCGAATAACGAAAAAAAATATCCAGTTCGATTTCATGGTTTCTTATTAAGAGCACCTGCCAATTTGATACGTTCTCGAACAAAAATTAATTTAAAAAATATGTCAGTACGTAACCAGTTTGGATTTGTGAACAGTAGTGAATAAACCTGTGTTACTAATCTTGTAATAAAACATTTAAACAATTTTCAACATAAAATCAATTAGAAAGGCATGGTAAATAAATACACCTCCTATTTTATATTAAAACAATCAAAACATTTTAGGAAAAAAATCGACTCTATCGCGGGGGGGGGGGGGGGGGCGTAAGGGGGCAAAAATCAATACACATCTACCCACTTCGTTCAAACGAATATGACAGATTTTTTTTTTCTTGTACGCGAAACAACACGTGTAAAGGCATTAAATACGACAGCCGGTTGACAGTTTATTATACTTTCCTTACAATTTCAAACTGAACTTGGTGTTCTTTCCTGTTCCTACAAGGTCTTCTGAGACAGAAATTTGAGTAGACAATAAGAGACCCTTGATTACAAATGAAACAAGTGCTCTTTGTATTACGTAATCATCAAATTACGTCAAATTGTTCCAGCATAATAATGATTCAAAGATTTCGAATCGTATTATTGACATTTAATTGGAAGCCTCTGGAGCGGCAAATTTGTATTAAATGACTTTTTGTTCATTTTCTTCTCTCGAATTCGTGCTCTTTAATTTAACAGAAACTCAGATTCAAGTTGATACACTCTTTTTCGGCCGATATAAGTTACAAGAATCAATGACAACTTTGTAAGAATTGACTCAATAACTTTTTCGCTCTATCGATTTTTGGCTTGCTTTTTATGTTCGAAGAAAATGGAAGTTTTGACATCAAGTTGATTCGCTTTTCTCTGGAAGATTTTAGTTACAAGGATCAATGACAATACTGCAAGAAAGACACAGTTGTATCCCTCCACCAATTTTTCTCTTCATGCACTAAGATATTTTATTTGTTACTTTGATCCAATAACATTTTCGCTCTTCCAATTTTCATCTTATCTTCATGCTTCATGATAGTAGAAGTTTTGACATCGTGTTGATGCGCTCCTCTCTAGAAGATTTTAGTTACAAAGATCAATGACAATAATACAAGAACAAACAACGTAGCTGTATCTCTCTACCAATTTTTCTCTTTATGCACTAAACTATTGTATTTGTTGTTTTTATTCAATAACATTTTCGCTCTACCAGTTTTTGTCTTATCCTTCATGTTTCATGATACTAGAAGTTTTGACATCGTGTTGATGCACTCTTCTCTAGAGAAGATTTTAGTTACAAGGATCAATGACAATAATACAAGAACAAACAACGTAGCTGTATTGCTCCACAAATTTTCCTCTTTTTGCACCAAAATATTTTATTCCGACTCAATAACTTTTTCGTTCCACCAATATTTGTGTTATTTTTTTATTCTTCAAAATAGTAGGAGTTTTGACATCAAATCAAGTTTATACGCTCTTCTCTGGAAGATTTTAGTTACGCGGATCAATGACCATACAGCAAGAACAGACACAATATAGCTGTATCGCTCCACCATTCTTTTTCTTTATGCACTAAGATATTTTATTTGTTAGTTTGATCCAATAACATTTTCGTTCTACCAATTTTTGTCTTATTTTTATGCTTCATGAAGTAGAAGTTTTGACATCCTGTTGATGCGCTCTTCTCTAGAAGATTTTAGTTACAAGGATCAATGACAATAATACAAGAACAAACAACGTAGCTGTATCTCTCTACCAATTTTTCTCTTTATGCACTAAACTATTGTATTTGTTATTTTTATTCAATAACATTTTCGCTCTACCAGTTTTTGTCTTATCCTTCATGTTTCATGATACTAGAAGTTTTGACATCGTGTTGATGCACTCTTCTCTAGAAGATTTTAGTTACAAGGATCAATGACAATAATACAAGAACAAACAACGTAGCTGTATTGCTCCACAAATTTTCCTCTTTTTGCACCAAAATATTTTATTCAGACTCAATAACTTTTTCGTTCCACCAATATTTGTGTTATTTTTTTATTCTTCAAAATAGTAGGAGTTTTGACATCAAATCAAGTTTATACGCTCTTCTCTGGAAGATTTTAGTTACGCGGATCAATGACCATACAGCAAGAACAGACACAATATAGCTATATCGCTCCACCATTTTTTTTCTTTATGCACTAAGATATTTTATTTGTTAATTTGATCCAATAACATTTTCGTTCTGCCAATTTTTGTCTTATTTTTATGCTTCATGAAGTAGAAGTTTTGACATGCTGTTGATGCGCTCTTCTCTAGAAGATTTTAGTTACAAGGATCAATGACAATAATACAAGAACAAACAACGTAGCTGTATCGCTCCACCAGTTTTTCTCTTTATGGACTAAACTATTGTATTTGTTACTTTTATCCAATAACATTTTCGCTCTATCAGTTTTTGTCTTATCCTTCATGTTTCATGATACTAGAAGTTTTGACATCGTGTTGATCCGCTCTTCTCTAGAGAATTTTAGTTACAAGGATCAATGACTATAATACAAGAACAAACAACGTAACTGTATCGCTCTACCAATTTTACTCTTTATGCACCAAAATATTTTATTCCGACTCAATAAATTTTTCGTTCCACCAATATTTGTATTATTTTTTTATTCTTCAAAATAGTAGAAGTTTTGACATCAAATCAAGTTTATACGCTCTTCTCTGGAAGATTTTAGTTACGAGGATCAATGACCATACAACAAGAACAGACACAATATAGCTGTATCGCTCCACCAATTTTTTTTTCTTTATGCACTAAGATATTTTATTTGTTACTTTGATCCAATAACATTTTCGCTCTACCAATTTTTGTCTTATTTTCATGCTTGATGATAGTAGAAGTTTTGACATCCTGTTGATGCGCTCTTCTCTAGAAGATTTTAGTTACAAGGATCAATGACAATAATACAAGAACAAACAACGTAGTTATATCGCTCCACCAACTTTTCTCTTTATGCACTAAACTATTGTATTTGTTACTTTTATCCAATAACATTTTCGCTCTGCCAATTTTTGTCTTATCCTTCACGTTTCATGATAGTAGAAGTTTTGACATCGTGTTGATGTAGAAGATTTTAGTTACAAGGATCAATGACGATAAAACAAGAACAAACAACGTAGCTGTATCTGTTTTGCTCCACCAATTTTCCTCGTATTGCACCAAACTATTTTATTCCGACTCAATAACTTTTTCGTTCCACCAATATATGTGTTATTTTTATATTCTTCAAAATAGTAGTTCTGACATCAAATCAAGTGGATACGCTCTTCTCTGGAAGATTTTAATTACCAGGATCAATGACAATACTGCAAGAAGAGACACAATAGCTGTATCAGTCCACCAATTTTCTTTTTTGTGCACCAAAATGTCCATCTTATTTTTCATTCTTCAAAATAGTAGAAGTTTTGACATCAAGTTGTTACGCTCTTCTCTAAAAGATTTCAAGCACGATGATCAATGGCAATACTTACCGAAATAATAGCTGTATCTCTCCACCAATTTTCTCTTTATGCACCAAAATATTTTATTCTGACTGAATAACGTTTTCGTTCCACCATTATTCATCTTATTTTTTATTCTTCAAAATAGAAGGTTTGACATCAAGTTGTTACGCTCTTCTGTAGAAAATTTTTGTTACGAGGATCAATGGCAATACTACAAGAACCGAGACTATAGCTGTATCTCCCCCCCAATTTTATCTTTATACACCAAAATACTATATTTGACTGAATAACTCTTTCGTTCCATCAATATTTGTCTTATTTTTTATTCTTCAAAATAGTAAAAGTTTTGACATCAAGTTGATTCGCTCTTCTCTAGAAGATTTTAGTTACGAGAATCAATGACAATACTAACCGAGACAATAGCTGCATCTCTCCACCAATTTTCTCTTTATGCACCAAAATATTTTATTCTGACTGAATAACGTTTTCTTTCCACCAATATTCATCTTATTTTTTATTCTTCAAAATAGAAGTTTTGACATCAAGTTGTTACGCTCTTCTCTAGAAGATTTTAGTTACGAGGATCAATAGCAATACTACAAGAACCGAGACTATAGATGTATCTCTTCACCAATTTTCTCTTTATACAACAAAATATTATATTTGACTGAATAACTCTTTCGTTCCATCAATATTTGTCTTATTTTTTATTCTTCAAAATAGTAGATGTTTTGACATCAAGTTGTTACGCTCTCCGCTAAAAGATTTTAGTTACGAGGATCGACGACAATACTAACCGAGGCAATAGCTGCATCTCTCCACCAATTTTCTCCTTATGCACCAAAATATTTTATTCTGATTCAATTAACTTTTCCGTTTCACCGATATTAATCTTATTTGTTATTTTTCAAAATAGTTAAAAGTTTTTACATCAAGTTGATACACTCTTCTCTAGAAGATTTTAGTTACGCGGATCAATGCCAAGACAATACTATAAGAGGTGAAACAATAGCTGTATCGCTCCACCAATTTTCTCTTTATTAACCAAAGTATTTTATTCTAACTCAATAACTTTTTCATTCCACCAATATTTGCCTTATTTTTTATTCTTCAAAATAGTAGAAGATTTGACATCAAGTTGATACACTCTTCTCTAGAAGATTTTAGTTACGCGGTTCAATGACAAGACAATACTACAAGAGCGAAACAATAGCTGTATCGCTCCAATTTTCTCTTTATTAACCAAAGTATTTTATTATAACTCAATAACTTTTTCGTTCGACCAATATTTGCCTTATTTTTTATTCTTCAAAATAGTAGAAGGTTTGACATCAAGTTGATTCGCTCTTCTCTGAAAGATTTTACGAGTATCAGTAAGAGGCACAATAACTGTATCGTTACACAAATTTCCAACTTTATGCATCAAAATATATATATTTTTTTTAATCAAAATTTTATCTTTTCTAAAAACCACATGAGATGATTTAATATAAGATAATAGCGGCAAAATTGTATTCAATGACTGTTTCGTTCATTTTCTTCTCTCGGATTCATGCTATTTAATTTTTTATGTTTGGGTAATTTTATGTCGGTGTTTTATCCATTTCGGATATCTTGTATTTCTCCATTATCATATAGTAAGAAAATTCGAAGAATTGACTTGCATTTTATAAATTATAAATGAAAATCGGACAGTGTTGAATATTGTTAACAGATGTAGCAAAACAATTAACTTTGTTCTTTTAAATGTATGTAAATGCTGTACTATATTTTAAACGAAAAATTGCAGTAAAAATGATCGGATTTTCAACATTTATTAGGCTTACAATTTTATTAAACAAAAGCTGCTTTAAACAAAAAAAAATATTTTAAAATTTTTACTTAGAACTTGTGATAACAAATAACAAGTTACGCTGTTACTTTGGTTACAAGTTATTTTGGATCAGATCAAACTGGGAAAATATTTTTTTTACGGATGAAAAGTTTGCGCACCAATTCATCAGTGTGAGCCGAAACATGTCAACAATCTGATAAAAGTTATTTTACTGTATATTATGTTGTTAATTTACACCAGGGGTTCCCAAACTTTTTGACCGACGTGTCACTAAATCGAAGTTCATACTTCCGCGTACAGTGTAGGTAACAAACGTAAAACTAATACAGAAAAACCTGTAAAAAGAAGCCTTGTCTAAAACGAAATACATCTCCGGTCTTTTGTGTTTTCGTCTTAGCAGGTTTTATTGTATTTAAAAATGAATTATTACGATAACAACTTCCTAGATGCTCATCTAGTACAAAGAGAACAGTGGGTTATAAATTACACTTTGAATTTTATTTTGTTTTAACTTCTCCTACTCAAAGAAGCTCCGCCTACTTCCAACTATCCAGACTTTACCTTCAGATAATTCAATTTATAAAGCATGTTTAAAAACAGTTCTTCTGCTAATTAAAAATACTTCATTCATTAATTTTAAAATTAGCTCTTTATTAAAAAATTTAATTTGCATCCATATAAATCCAATAATTATGTTTTTAATTCTGGAAAACTGATTTTATCATTAGCGGTGTGTGTGAAATTTAGCAAGTCTATACTATAACAAACATTTCCAGCAAAAAAATAAAATAAAATAAAATAAAATAAAATAGAAAAAACGGTTACAGACCCTAAATCGCATTCGAAAATTTTTGGAAATTTTCCAATGCGAGTATACAAGCCGTTTTTGATTCCATAATAATATGCTGAATTCTGTATTTTATTCTAATATTCCACGTACCAATATGAGACTTTTGCGTACTAGTAGCGAGAGCTTCGCGTACCAGTACTGGTACGCGTATCATAGTTTGGGGAACCCCTGATTTACACCATTTAGTATTTTAAAGAAATATACTTTCCAACAAAGTGTTTATGAATTCGGTTATTAACAGTTTACAACTATGTTGGAAAGTGTTAATAACAATAATATTAACGTTGAACATACCCCTGACGGATTTTTCCTAAGAACACAAATCCATGGATCGGAAAATTGAAAAAAAGTCAGCCTGACCAGCAAGGGAAAAAATAGCGTCAACCCAACTTGCAGGCCAGTTCGGGTTCGGGTAAAATCGGGCTACCCGACACGATAGACCAACGGGTGACTATAGGACAGTGATGTTTTAATGATACAGGTCTCTATCATCGGACATGAAAAGTTGAAGACCCCCTATGTCAAAGTATCAGGTGTATAACCGCAGAGCTAAAAGAAATACCAATTTCATACATTAATCTTCTGCAAAGATAATTTCAATAGCTTTCACTGAATTTTAAAAACGTTTAGTCCATTAGGACATCCTGTATATGAGAAAGGTGTTTGAAACCATATTAAAAAATAGATTTACTTGCTCGTTGAACATACCACTGAAGAATTTTTCATAGGAATCTGAACAACTAATTCGCTGACAGATTTTGTTTTCCTTTTTGTACAATTTTTAAGTGAAATTTGTTTGACTTTAATTTTCGTGCTGTGAAAACAGTTTCTTGTCCAATTTCGCTTTTTTCCATAACAACTCTTACATAGAGGAAGCCGCCAAACTATATACACGGTTAAAACGCCGTGCTTATTTTAAAATAACGCTGCCAGCAGAAAATGTACAATTTCATACCAATTTCATACATTAATCTTCTGCAAGGATAACTTCAATACCTTTCACAGTTTATTTAATATTGAATTTTAAAAACGTTTAGTCCATTAGGACACCCTGTATATGAAAAAGGTGTCTGAAATTCTATTAAAAAATATATTTACTTGCTCATTGAACATACCACTGAAGGATTTTTCCTAAGAATCTGAACAACCAACTCGCTGACAGATTTTGTTTTCCTTTTTGTACAATTTTTAAGTGAAATTTGTTTGACTTTAATTTTCGTGCTGTGAAAACAGTTTCTTGTCCAATTTCCCTTTTTCCCAAAACAACTCTTACATAGAGGAAGCCGCCAAACTATATACACGGTTATGACGCCGTGCTTATTTAAAAATAACGCTGCAAGCAGAAAATGTACAATTTCATACCAATTTCATACATTAATCTTCAGCAAGGATAACTTCAATAGCTTTCACAGTTTATTTAATACTGAATTTTAAAAACGTTTAGTCCATTAGGACACCATGTATATGAAAAAGGTGTTTGAAATTCGATTAAAAATATATTTACTTGCTCATTGAACATACCACTGAAGGATTTTTCCTAAGAATCTGAACAACTAACTCGCTGGCAGATTTTGTTTTCCTTTTTGTACAATTTTTAAGTGAAATTTGTTTGACTTTAATTTTTGTGCTGTGAAAACAGTCTCTTGTCCAATTTCCTTTTTTTCCATAACAACTCTTACATAGAGGAAGCTGCCAAACTATATACACGGTTACGACGCCATGTTTATTTTAAAATAACGCTGCCAGCAGAAAATGTACAATTTCATACATTAATCTTCTGCGAGGATAACTTCAATAGCTTTCACAGTTTATTTAATACTGAATTTTAAAAACGTTTAGTCCATTAGGACACCCTGTATATGAAAAAGGTGTTTGAAATTCTATTTAAAAATATATTTACTTGCTCGTTGAACATTACCACTGAAGGATTTTTCCTAAGAATCTAAACAACCAACTCGCTGACAGATTATGTTTCCCTTTTTGTACAATTTTTAAGTGAAATTTGTTTGACTTTAATTTTCGTGCTGTGAAAACAGTTTCTTGTCCAATTTCCTTTTTTTCCGTAACAATTCTCACATAAGGAAGCCGCCAAACTATATACACGGTTATGACGCCGTGCTTTTTTAAAAATGACGCTGCCAGCAGAAAATGTACACACCTCTTTCAGAAAAGAAAAGTTGTGAAAAAAGTATTATGTCAGAATGGGCCTTATAAATAACTAGATTTCATACATTAATCTTCTGCAAGGATAACTTCCATAGCTTTCACAATTTATTTAATACTGAATTTTAAAAACGTTTAGTCCATTAGGATACCCTGTATATGAGAAAGGTGTTTCAAATTCTATTAAAAAATATATTTACTTGCTCATTGAACATACCCCTGAAGGATTTTTCATAAGAATCTGAACAACCAACTCGCTGACAGATTTTGTTTTCCTTTTTGTACAATTTTTAGTGAAATTTGTTTGACTTTAATTTTCGTGCTGTGAAAACAGTTTCTTGTCCAATTTCCCTTTTTTCCATAACAACTCTTAGATAGAGGAAGCCGCCAAACTATATACACGGTTATGACGCCGTGCTTATTTAAAAATAACGCTGCCAGCAGAAAATGTACACACCTCTCCTCAGAAATGAAAAGTTGTGAAAAAAGTATTCTGGCAGAAGGGGCCTTATAAATAACGAGTCTGAAAGTCACATTGAAGTCGCGGCCAAAACAAATTTATCAGAAGTCTTGCTTCTATCTCGTATATGCTTATTCGATTTTCGGTATTTTTTAACATTTTACTGCATATATTTCTTTTAAATGTTAAAAGGTGTAAATTAACATAATAAATACACAGTAAAATAACTTTTATTAGGTTGTTTGACATCTTTCGGCTCACTTCGAACCATTTTCAAAAACAAATGGGAATAATTCCATAATTTCAAGGTCTTTGAAGTTATTATTTAAAACGCCATCATTTAATTTTCATGTACCTTTTTTTAAATTACGCACGTTTCTTTTATTTTTACTTGGTTAAATAATAACTTCAAAGACCGTGAAATAAAACTACGGAAATTAAATATAACCACGAATGAAATTACACAATAATCTCTTCCGAGTTACCCATGATTACAAAATCTTTTTTCTTTATCATTAAAAACCTCAGAAACTCAATATATATTCGAGATTTATAGAAACAATGTTTCCTTTTATGCTAACTGATTTTCGGAAACGTTTGAAAGTCGTTTTATAGTGTATTAATCCGTTTTCTCAAACCGGAATATCGATTTTTAAGTTGCTTATCAATTCTCATTTTCAGCTGTGCCTACACTGCAAAAAATGACCAATGTTTCTTATTTTATGAAAATATGCTATAACCACGAACGAAAATATAATATAATCTTCTGAGTTATCCGAAATTTCAAATAGCATGTTACATTGTCTTTTGAATCCCCAGAAACGAATACATTTTCAAAATTTAAAGAATAATTTATAAAAACAAATTATTTTTAGCTGCCCGAATTTTTCAGAAACGTTTCCGAACTGTTTTTATTGTGTATTAATTAGTGTCCTCAGGCTGGAATACCTGTTTTTCCAATGTTATCCATTCTCAAGTACACGTTTTCAGTCGCATAAGTGAATTTATACATGAAAGAGTAAAAAATAATCTTAATTTTAATGTTATTGTTAAAGCTGTTAATTTTGCATGTTTTTCTGTTAAACAATTTTTTTGAGCATGAAAATGTTTACTTCAGAATTGCTAGCATTTGAAAAACAGGTATTCCAGGCTGAGGACACTAATTAATACACAATAAAAACCGTTCGGAAACGTTTCTTAAAAATTCGGGCAGCTAAAAATAACTTGTTTTTATAAAGTATTCTTTAAATTTTGAAAATGTATTCGTTTCTGGGGATTCAAAAGACAATGTAACATGCTATTTGAAATTTCGGATAACTCAGAAGATTATATTATATTTTCGTTCGTGGTTATAGCATATTTTCATAAAATAAGAAACATTATTAATGCTGTTAATAAATATTGTTAATGCTGTTAATTTATCATGTATGTCGGTAAAACATAGTTGAACATTAAGTTTAGAAACATCCGAAATACCTATAATCCGGATTCAGAAAACTGATTAATACACTATAAAAACGAATCGGAAACGTTTCCGAAAATTGTGGCAGCAAAAGAAACATTGTTTTTATACATGCCTCTTTAAATCATGAAAATATATTGGTTTCTTAGGTTTCTAAAGATAAAGAACTCTTTTTGGATTCGTAACTCGGAACCCAAGCCGAAACCGACCCAAACCCGAAGCATTTAAAATCAGTCCAACCCAAACCCAACCAGGAACGAAAAAATATTAGCGTCAACCCGAACCGCAGGTCGGGTCGGATTCGGATAAAATCTGGTTATGCGACCCGATGCAGGACTCTGTTTCGTGTTCAGATCGGGCTTGGGCTGCGCCCGTTTTATTTCTAACTTATACGAAGAAACAAACATATTTCTTTTATTAATGTGTGTAATGTATTTAATTATTGTTATAACTGTTTAATATTGTATTCATTTGCGGACTTTGTTTCTTGTTCATTAGAATCCTATGGAGCTTTGCTGTTGCCAGATGTCAAAAGCTCTGAAGACACGCTAGGCAGCGGAGCTGTTGCCGACATATTTTCTGTTGCCGATGGCATTCATGTGTCACTGGGATTCAACGGAATATTCACTTCAAAAGGTTGGTACTCTTACAATGTAATTTATCTTTTATATTCAGAAAATATTGGTTATTTCCTAAACAGTTCGGCTGTTATTCTAACAATACAAATGGACTGATTGCCGATTCCCACTCTACTGTCAATATCAAGGGTTCCTCCAGATCTTTGACAATATCCTGTTTTTTGCAAAATTGTGAATATTTTTTTTTATATATATTTGTGAAACATCCAGTCATAATTTTATAAATTTGAAACTATCGTTATATATTCAGGTTCCCGTTTATCTATTTATATCACGATTTTTTATATATACAAGGGATCCAACATTACAGAATTGCAAAATGTAGGTAACAACCTCCCGCCCTTTTTCTTATTTTATTTATTTATTTATTTTTCAAAACTAATAGATTTTTTACATTTAATAGATACATAGTTGCCAACTTTTACGCTTTTTTCCTACCACTAAAATCTTATAGTAAATTTTTCCTTATATTAAATCGCCGAAATCATGTGATTCAATAATGCAAAAATTTCTATTAATTTTTAGTGGTAACAAAAAAGCGTAAAAGTTGGCAGCTATGTAGATATATTTTTTATAATGCCCATTAACACAAAAAAGCATTTTATAAGATAAATAAATATCTATATATTTAAAACGAAAAGCGCATTCTGTCAAATTCATATTATTTTTACCACACTAAAATCGTCTAATTGGGCATTGCTTCAACTTTTTTTTTTTTGAAGGTTTCTCCCCTCAGAAACGGGAAACATGTTTAGCCCTCACCTGTTTAGTTTAGGTGGATTGAAAAGGGTTGATTGGAAAGGATTGCGTAATATGGCCATTGCGTTGAAAGCTTTTTTTTTTTGTATAAGAACTCATATTTTCACTACTAAATATGCATATTTGTTCACAAAGATTGGATACAGTTATATTTATAACCGATTGAAATTTCAGAGAGTTCGGAAGATGAGAACTATTTTTTTTTTTATTATTGCTTTGTTAAAGGAGCCAACGAGAAAATAAACAAACAAACGAAAAAGCGAGAAGAAATCATTTCTTTTACAACTAGATAACAATATTTTTTCACGAAATCTTTTTACGGGCTGTAAAATTGTTTTATTTATAAACAATAAAGATTGCAAAGAGTTTTCGGACAAAAAGATTTTAAAACTATCAAACGACCTTATGTGAAAAAAATAAGAAAATGAGCGCTTTTATCATTAAACATCAGTATTTTTTCACGAATTTTTCATTTTAGAATATAATTTCATACAAAATCGGTATAAGATATAAAATAATAAAAACCTGATTTTTATTTATTTATTATCAGGGGACCGGGCAACGCCTTGCTGGACAGCTACTTATGTATTTAAATAAAGTTTTGAAATTCATTAAAAGCAGTACTTTCGTATTAGCCGCATACCAGGAGTTAATAGCCGAATAAATCGCCAAAGATTTCGCTATTTACAACAACTTTTTTATTTTAATTATTTCAGTGTATAAGCGCGTACTTCAATTACGTATGCTAAATGGGTGTTTTATTTATATTATTTAATTAATTTATTGATCAAGTTTTAATTTCGTTATGAAATATTAGCCAGAAGCAAATGTTGAATTATTTATACTGTTTTTAAGTGCAAATTGGCTAATCTTTTGTAATCGGGCTGCACGTGATAGAGATAGATTTTTTTGTTTTTAATCCGTCAACTTGAGATACAGCTTTCAGACAAACTGCATATGTGAAAGAAATTTTATTTTTCATTCCACGGTGTAAAATTTGAAATTGTACGATGTTTAGAAGTTAACAAAATTGTAGTGAAAGCTAAATTTATTGGTCAAGTGTTGCCACCGTCTAAACAACGCCAGTGTTCGTTACTTACGGACACATAGATAATCATGTATAGATATATAAGCTAGATAATAATAGGTTCTTTGGCTATTTCACCTCTTTCCTGGAAGGTCAGATTTTATATTTTCTGTAAAAATGATTGATTTTGTGAAAAGTTCCGGTTGGATATATAAAAGAAGTTTCACAAAACTTTTCTCAGACAAAGAATTTTTTGAAAATTCCTGTTTTAAGGTGAAAAAAAAATTATCAAGGGTTCTGTTTTAAAGCGAAAATCTCTGTGAAGGATACTTTTAAGGATCTCAGTTTTCCCTAAAGCAGTCAATATTATAATGCGATCACAATCAATTATACAACCGATGATTCGATGAAGTAATTGATTCTGATCTGTTTGTTTTATTAGGGATCATGCGACGCGACGGCGAGACGCTGGTGAAGTATATATTTATGTTGGAAAGCGGCTTATAATGCTATTTTTAACGAAAAGTATACTGTAAAAAAAATAAAGACATATTTCTTAATTTAGGAAAATATAATTTAACCACGAACGAAAGTATACAACAACCTCTTCCCAGTCCATGATTAGGAAAAATGTTCTTTATACTCAGAAACGGAAATTTAAAGAAGCATTTATAAAATCAAAATCTCTTTTCCCGCCACTTATTTTCGGAAACGTTTCCGAGATCAAGTTTTCTCAATCCGGAATATCGGTTTTTTGGATGCTCTCAATTCTCAAGTAAACATTTTCAGCTGCGTGAATGAATTTATACATGCAAGGTAACAAAATAATATTAATTTTAATGTTAATGTTAATGCTGTTAATTTATCGTGTTTGTCTATGTTTGTTGAGCATGACAATGTTAAAATTGATAGCATCCGAAAAACCTATATTCTGAGTTGAGAAAACTGACTAATACACTCTAAAAACGACTCGGAAACGTTTTAAAAAATCAGTGGCAGTAAAAGAAACTTTGTTGTTTTAAATACTAATGTAAATGTCGAAAATGTATTGGTTTCCGAGGTTTCTAAAGCTAAAGAACGCTTTTCTGAATCGTGGGTAACTCGGAGGAGGTTATTGTATATTTTCATTTATGTTTATTTTATAATTCCCTCGATTTAGAAAAATTGTCTTTCTTATATGTGTATATAAAAGCTAGATAATAGGCTCTTTGGCTACTTCAGCTGTTTTGTGACTGGTCAGATTTCATATTTTCTGTAAAAATTATTAGTTTTGGGAAAGGTTTTCCGCTTGGAGATAAAAATAGATGATTCACGAAACTTTTCCCAGACAAAGATTTTTGTGAAAATTCCTGTTTTAAGGTGAAAAAAATTGTCAAGGGTCCTGTTTTAAAACGAAAATGTTTGTGAAAGATATTTTAAAGGACCCAAGTTTTCCATAAAGCAGTCCTGAGTATTATAATGCGAATACAATCAATTATTCAACCGATGATTCGATGAAGGAATCGGTAGTCTGATCTGTTTGTTTTATGGATTACGCGACGGTGAGGTGCTGGTGAACTATAGTTACTTTGGAAAGCCTGTAATACTTTTTTCAAAAGGCAACTAACTACTGAATATGTATCATTTGCTCTTTGTTTTCATAATTCTTCCGTAGAGAAAAAAATGATATATCGGCTATTTTCATTTCTTTACATGAATGTACAAGCAATGTGTACGGTATATTATTAGTAGACTCGCTGCGTAGCAAGCAACCTGCTGTGTTGCATTTATATCTCATAAATTATCTATTGTTTCGGGGGTAAAATAAATAATATTTATCTATTATAAGTCATCCATTATAAATCTATTTTTATTATATATTTCAAGTTTCCAACCCTAACTATTCCACGTAAATCGTAATTTAGAACAGTTTTAGCTCATTTCATCTTTTAAAATTTCGAATTTTTTAGAAACCGTTCTTAGGGCGCATTTACATCTTAAAAGTAACCACTATGCGAAATTTCAAATTTTTAGCCCCAGCAGTATCACACAAATCGCTATTTTAGAAGGATTTTTGTTCCTGTGCCCTTTTACATTTCGACTTTTTTAGAAATTATTTTATTGCGAGTATTTATGTCTTAAAAGTAACAGTGATGTCAAGTTTCAAGTTTCTAGTCGTAACAGTTCCAAATTTATCGTAATGCAGATCGTTTTTAGAACATTTTTAGCTCATTTCACATTTTCTAATTTCTAATTTTTTTAGAAACCGTTCTTAGAGAGCATTTACATCTTAAAAGTAAACCTCCATACGAAATTTCAAATTTTTAATCCAAGAAAGCATCACACAAATCGCAATTTTAGGATGATTTTTGATCCTGTACACTTTTACATTTCGACTTTTTTAAAAAATTGTTCTGTTGGAGTATTTAGGTCTTGAAAGTAACACTCATGTCAAGCTTCAAGTTTCTATAGTCTTAACAGTTCCAAATTAATCGTTGTAGAACGTTTTTAGAACATTTTCAGTTCATTTCACCTTTTTAAATTTCGAATTTTTTAAAAACCGTCCTTAGAGAGCATTTACATTTTAAAAGTAACCAGTATACGAAATTTCAAATTTTTAATCCCAGCAAGTATCACACAAAACGCTATTTTAGAAGGATTTTTGTTCCTACTATTTTACATTTCGAATTCTTCAGAAATTGTTCTATTTATTGAGAGTATTTACGTCTTAAAATTAACAGCCATCTCAAATTTGAAGTTTCTAACCCTAACAGTTCTATCCGCACATTTCACCCTTTTAAATTTCGAATTTTTTTTTTAAACCGTTCATATCGAAATCGAGCATTTACATCTTAAAAGTAACCGCTACACCAAATTTCGAGCCCCAACACTATTACAAAAATCGCAATTTTAGAACGTTTTATGCTCCTGCACCTGAGAGTTGTTGTATTGACATAAAACAGCCTATGTTTTGGAGCAGAGATGGTCACCGGCATTATGCCACCACTACTTTTGAAATCAGCTGCACTGTAAAAAATGACCAACATTTCTTATTTTATGAAAATATACTATAGCCGCGAACGAAAATATAATATAATCATCTGAGTTATCCGAAATTCAGAATAGCATGTTCCATTGTCTTTTGAATCCCCACAAACCAATACATTTCCAAAATTTAAAGAATTATTTATAAAAACAAAGTATTTTTCGCTGCCCGTATTTTTCAGAAACGTTTCCGAAGGGTTTTTATAGTGTATAAATGAGTGTCCTCAGCCTGGAATACCTATTTTGAAAATGCTATTCATTCTCAAGTAAACATTTCCATGCTCTAAAAATATGTTTAACAGACAAACATGCAAAATTAACAGCGTTAACAATAGCATTAAAATTAAGATTATTTCTTTACTTTTTCACGTATAAATTAACTTATGCGGCTGAAAACGTTTACTTGAGAAAAACAGGTATTCCAGGCTGAGGACACTAATTAATACACTATAAAAACCCTTCGGAAACGTTTCTGAAAAATACGGGCAGCGAAAAATACTTTGTTTTTATAAATAATTCTTTAAATTTTGGAAATGTATTGGTTTGTGGGGATTCAAAAAACAATGTAACACGCTATTTGAAATTTCGGATAACTCAGAAGATTATATTATATTTTCGTTCGTGGTCATAGTATATTTTCATAAAATAAGAAACATTGGTCATTTTTTACAGTGTGGGTAGTTGCCGATATTACCTTCCCCCTACAAACAAACACACAAGTGTTACTTCTTTATAGTAGAATTAGTATAGATAGTTTTAAGTAAAAGAACTCTGTAAAGTTAGTCACTTATCGAAAAGTTAAATCTGAAATGAGAGTTTATAATTAATTTTTTTAATGTAAATTTTCAAAAAAAAATTTTGGACCTGTAGATTAACTACTGTCATCTTTAATCTGTAGATTTGTCATTTATTTAATAAGAGAGAAATGTGTGCAGCTTTTAATATTGCTTGAAGCCGTTAAAATATCCGCTATATTTTCCTATCAACTGGGAAATTATAGACAATCAGAAAGTACTTCAACTATCAAAGATTTTTCACTAACATTTCCATAAAGGTGAAGAGTGAAATAAGATACTATTCAGTAATGATATTTGCTTTAAAATAAACAGGGGGTTATTATCGATAACAAGAAGAAGATAACATCGCTCTGATAAGAATGTGAAGGACGAAGAAGAATAGCTTATGAACGAAGAAAAACGTTTAACTCCGCAGTTTTGTTAAGTAGGCTTTTGTTTATCAAAAAAGTTTACGCCGTTTGCAAAGTTTTATTTTAAGTTACGCGATATGCAAAACAACAACAAAAAAAAGTTTAATTTAGTTATCTTCGAAAACCAATTTATTACCATAAAACAAATCTTTAGACATGATTGAATTTTAAATTCATTTAAAAAAATATTTTTTTTTCATCTTCTTTAATACGTTTCACAGAATTGTCAAGTCTCCTGATTTTTATTTTATTTTCTACACTCCTGATTTTTGACATATTTCTCCCGATTTTCTAACATGATTTTTCTCATTGTTATTTTAAATTTAAATATGCTGGAAAAATCGCGGACGTTTATTTCTTCCCGGTGTTTGATTTGTGCTAATTGATATGATATAAATTCGGGTCAAATATAAATGATGTGCCTTTCACTTTGTGACTATAGCAGTCAGCAAATTTTCAATTTTCATTCTTAAATGCAAAATCTGATCACATTAATTTTATTCTCAATTATGATTAAATTGAATTTTTTTAAATGCAATAATCATGTATCATTTTTTGAGGGGGAAAAATATTTTACGTTAGCATATTGCATTGGATTGTTACAATTTTGAAGATTTTTATTTTACTTATTATTGTTATTTAATTTTTATTTAATTTTTGTTTCTGTTTTTGAGAGTTCGTTGATTTGTATACGTTTGAAATTCTGCAATGTGTATAATTGAAGATTGAAGTTAAATTCATACCTTTATTTATTTATTTATTTCAGATATCAGGGATGTTCCTTTAGTCGTTAGTCTCTTCTACGAAGAAGAAGGTGCTCTTCAATCTATTTCGGAAACTCAAGTTAGTCTTCCTAAAGCTCATCCGGTAAGCATTTTTTTCCGTTTCTTTTTTCCCTATACTGACCCATGGAAGTAGAATGAGATAATAATTGTTATTGTTGAAAGTTATTTAAAATTATCGATTTTTGGAAACCGAATTTTCTCTCTGTTAGACTTGCAATTGCAAAAATTTCATTTTATAGAATGTTAAAAGAATTCTCCCCTCACCTACCAACAATGAACTTTCAGGATGGTGTTGATTTGCAGTGTTTCGAATTTAGGCTCGGTTTGGAGTGAGTTTTTCATTGATTAGTGAATTGCGACACTAAATCCCTGTGTGATTTTTATTCACTTCTGATTTGTCCTTTCATTTTTGTCAGACATTTTATATTCACACTAAAATAAATCCTCTTGTTACTTACCCATCATACGTTGCATAGGGTAAGTCTTGTAATCGTTTTGAAAATCGATTCCGAAAAACATATTTGTAGAAACAAAATTGCCGTCCGTCTGTCTGTGTGTGTGCCTGTAATGAGATAGAGACTTGAAATTTGGTATGTACTTAGTATGTAATAATGAGAAGAAGCTTATTGAATTTGAGTAACCTCGATTATCCGGAACTTTTTTTTTTCGGACTCTCGAAATATTCGTTCTGATAAAAGGTATATAAAAAATTTCGAAAGTGTTTCTTTTAAGGAGTGAATATATATTTAAAAAAAAAAAAAAAAAAAAAAAAACATAAATTTTGCATAAAGAATGAAGTTGATCGGATTATGAGTTCCCGAGATATTTGTAATCCTATTTTTCATGACCCTGTATTCCATTCAAATTTCTATTCAAAGATATATTTTAATTGGAAATGAGACGCTTAATCCGACGCAGTAAACCGTTAGTTAATAGGATTATCAATTTTGGAGTTATAAGGATGTTTCTTTTACGCAATTTAGAGCCTTTAAAGTTTATGGCGTCATCAAGTCGCGATTTTATTCGAATTGCAATGCATTTTATAAATAGTTTGCCCATGTTTTATTTTAATATTTTATATTATGCATATCCATGATGAGTAAGTATTACGGTGCCCCCCCCCCCCCAACGACTAGTTTCTCCATATAATGATTACAGACCAAATTTTTTTATGCATAAGACAATCGAAAAGGCTAGCTTGGGGTGTTCATTCCTCTCTTTTTTCGATTGCCTTCCTTATACATCAAATAATGTAATAATTATTTGCGGAGCTGTTTGTGTGTTTTCCCGAATTACTACTCTCTGCTAATCTCGGGATAACTTTTTTCTGCTAATGATGAAAGAAGATAATTAATTGCTCTCGAAACTATACATTGTTTAGAAAAAGAAAAAGAAAATACTGAAAGAAAAAAAACTGTTAGCCAATATTTAAAATATATCGTCGGATCTTAAAACCAGTCTGAAAGACATTTATGTGGAATGTTTCATGATTTTCGGACTACTAGGTTTATTTTGCATTATCTAAAAATTTTCTACACAAGACTAAATAAATGTGTTGTTTCTCAGTACACAATACAAAAATCTGCTGATTTTATTTAAAAAAAAAAAAAAAAAAAAGACTGTCAGCTACACCGCTAGCGCCACTGAAAAACTGTTTCTTTTATGGGGAAAAAAAATCTCTATTTATTACGAACTTTTTGTAACTTTAACAGATTTTGGCAGTAGTAAAATAAGCAGTTTACAGATTTCATCCGAAATAAAATCTGCATTTATTACGAACTATCTGTTGTTTTAACAGACTTAGCAGTAAAATAAACAATATGCTTTTTTTTTTTTTTTTTTTTTTTTTTTTTTTTTCGTAAAATAAACAGTTTTTAACTGGCTTCCTGGCTGTTTACTATAAAAAATCAACAGTTTCTTTTTCTTTCTTTCTTTTTTTTTTTTTTTTTTACAGTGTAATCGTGGTTTATCATCATTATATGAAGAAAATTACATCAGTTTATTTTCCATCTCCATTGAATATTGCATTTCATAGTCATATCGTATAATTTCTGTCATTTGCGCATTTTTTCTTGTGATTTGAAATAATTACTTATTATACTTATAATCTACTTTCAGGATTACAACAGCGTTACCGTCAAGTTGGATCTCTCCCCGCGGTTCCAAGAGCGGTTGTCCAGCGGCAAATTCGAACTGCGAATAGCTTCCAAGGACGGACTTCGTTACCAGAGCGGCCGCATCACACCCAAGGTCACCTGCAACGGTAGGCACATCAAATATCCGGGTTAGGGCTGTCCCTCAATCTAACAAGTCCCCTAATTGATGACCGACCGATCTGATAGCTCGATAATTGAACCAAATAATTAGTCAGGTTCCTTTTCTTCATTTTTGAACTCCCCCCGATCGTGTTAAATATGCATGAGGGATGTCTTGACTCCAGTCAGACGCCATAGGTGTTGCCAGGAATTTAAGCGATTTTCATCACTAATAAGAAGCTATGAATTCGAAAGTGATAGGAATCTCTCAGCTCAAGGAATCTAATGATGTTATGCACATTTATGTTGCCGAAGTGTATTGTGTTGGGTTATGAAATCGGGTAACTGATAAAAATGGTGTTGCTTAACGTCATACAGCTCTCCGTAGTATTTAATTTTATGACGGGTAATTTTGATCAAATGCCATTTATACAATATATTGCCGATTTTAAGAGGGGGTAGAAGTAGAGTCCTAAATAGGTCTGTTTGTGCCCAATCTGAACCCGAAAAGTATGCTTAAAGTCAACCCAAAACCTGACCAAATAATAATAATAATAATAATAATAATAATAATAATAATTGTCAACCCCGAAATCCGATTCGAATCTGACACACTTCAACCCGAAACTAGTCCGAACCCGAAATATTCAAAAACGAAGTGAAAGAAAATTAATCCATATTTTAATACAATTATGGATGAATAGTCTACACATAATTTATGTCTGTAATGTCTTTTTTTTTTTTTTGTGTGTGTGTGTGTGTGTAAAAATGAACACATACACACTCATATATTCAACTATATAGGTTTTTTTTTTTTTTTTTTTTTTCATTAAAAAAATATTCAGAACTTTGGAAAAGTCGGATCAACCCAAACCCTACCCGAAAGAATGAAAACTCAACCCGAAACTGACCCGAACCGAAAAATATTAGTTCGACCCAACTCGAACCTCATACTGGGTTGGGTTCGGGTGAAATCGGGTAACCTGAACCGTCGCAGGACTCCAGGTAGAACACACTACAACAAACAACTTTTGTATGGGTAACGGGTAATCGCTCTATTCATTTTAAAATATACGGTGTCTCACTCCGATTCTAATCCGGATTTTTGTTCATTAATTTAACATTAAAACCCCTTGACATCCAGAAAGTACGATGCGTATGTCCTGATTTTGTCGTAGACGACTACCAGACGTACAGGGCGTACGTCCTGTTTTAAAGCTGGTAACTAAATGTTCGTATATACGTCCGTCCATGCTTGAAAAAAGCAAGGGATTAATCAAGTTATTTTAATGAAATTTTCGACAGACTCACCGTACTTTGCGTGAATTGCGATACTACCATGAAAATTACTGGAAATGCATAGTAATTCGAACCGTGACAACGTATGCAATATCAACTATGTATACATAATGATAAACTATGCCTACATTATGTATATGTTACGGCCAAAACCCGAAATCGGCCAATTCGCGAAGTGGCCGGCCAGTTCGCGAATTGGCCAACTTTGTTTAAAATTGATTGGCCAATTCGGGAATTGGCCGTACCAATTCGCGAAATAGCCAGAGGCTGTCGGCCAGTTCGCGAATTGGCCGGATGCCGTCGGCCAATTCCCGAAATAGCTATGAGTAGTTGGGCAGTTTGAATGTAAGTTCTTGACAAGTTCGGTATTGAAGTATGTAGAGATTATAATTCATGTACAGGAGTACTCAAAAGTAATATGTGACTTAATGGTCTATGGGGAAAATCAATTGCGGCCTACCTTAATGGTGTTACAATGTTACAAACATAATAAAATGATAAGAATTTCTGATGTGCACTAAAACATGATTCTGTAGAATAAGGAGCAAAAATATTTTATCATAGATTTACAGGGTCACACAAAATAATTCTATTACATAATGGTGTACGGGGGAAAATGTTTGCTGCGTATTTTAATTATGTTTCTTTTTTTGAAATATGCTGAAACTGATATACATTGCTGATTTTTACTACAAGATTTTTTCTGTAGAATATAATGTGTATATGAATTATTGTTCATTTACAGGGATACATAATTGATTTCGAATACACTTCTGTATCGGAAGTATTATCTATTAGGGATGATTGCTGGAAGTGCGTTTTCAGTTATACGTTTTTAAGTTTAACTAAATTTTTGCATACTACGTGGTGTGTATAAATTCTATTAATCCTATACAGGGCTAAACAAAAACGTTCTTAAGCTTTACTATTGTGATTTTAAAAAGGTACATTAAGTATGCTTTTTAATTTGAATTATACATTTTCAAGCACAAATATACCGTATTTACCCGCGTATACGTCGATCCCGCGTATAAGTCGACCCCCCACTTTCCCGATCAAGAAATTTGAATTTTTATAAATCCCGCGTATATGTCGCCCCCCCACTTTTCCGATCAATAAATTTGATTTTTTTTTTTCAAAATACATTATTCAAAATCACCTGGAAAAAAAAGAATGTATACTAAATATACAATAATAAAGGAACTTTATTATTTTTTTATTTTTTTTTTTGTACATTTATTCGAAATCATTTGAAAGAAAAAGTACTAAATATACAATAATGAAGATAATAATATACAAAGTTAAACTGATCCGAGGTCCGATTTAATATCGGACTCGCCAAACCCTTCACATAAGTCCTTCGTCGTCATCGGCTCATCATGATACACGTTTTCAATCTCTGTATCCCAACATTCTTCCTCGTCGTTATTACTTTCTCAAATGGCATCATCTTCTGTGCCGTCTAGTTCGTTGCTTATGCAGCAATTCTTGAACGATTTTATAATCATTTCGGAAGGAATTTGATTCCACGCATCTTTAAACCACTGGGCAATTAATGCAATGTCGGACTTTCTAATATTACCGCCCTTTGTTAATGTTGGACAACCGGATGAAATCCACTCTGAAAAAAAAAAAAATAAGGACCCTCGCATAAGTCGACCCCCCCCCCCCCCCCCACCTTTAAAGTCTCTTTTTGTCCAAAATTTCTCGACCTATACGCGGATAAATACGGTAGTATTTAGATTACTAAAAGAAGTTTCAAGATTATAAATTAAATCATATACAGGTATATGCAATGAACTTGATACTTGGCAGCCTATGAAAAGTAATTCCTTGAAATGTGATTTCATTAGTTTTATGTGTATTTTTGCCTAAATTAAATTGTAGCTTGATATTTAGCGTGTATAAAAACCTGTAGGTAATATACTGGTCTTTACAAAATAATTCAAGTACATTTCTGCCCATTGGTAGAATTTTCTGAAGGTGTATTTTCAACTATGTTACGCGTTTTCAAACTAAACTAGATTTTAGAATACTATATAGAATATATACAAATCAGTACATCATATACGGGGTTTCACAAAACAATTAGAGTTTTTCTCCGACTATGCACAGTAGTGGCTGAAATCTGGCTTTCAAATGTGTTACGCGTTTTCTAAAATGTTTACTTGAGTATCTTTTTTACCTTATTAAACGGTTTTGTTAAAATATTCTATAAGTGTTGCAAAGTATATTTCATAATCTATGCTTGACGCATATGATTTTTCTTTCTTGTATCTTCATTGATGACATTTTATTATAATGATAAAAAATAAAATATTAATTTGCAAAAAAGGTTTTTGTCAAGGTCAAGGGCATTAAAATTGAACTAACATCATATATCAAAAGAAAACATTTATTTAAAAACATGAAATTGCAGCATTTTCCTATGATTGCGTCAAAATGAAATTATTTTCATATTTTTTCATTCTGCCCACTCTGAAATTAGGTACCAAAATTTCAATAGAAGAAATAATTGACGTCATTTTTAAAAGACATTTGACTGAAAATATATTTTTTTATTCAGAAAATGGCAATATTTGACTACGATTGTGTCCAAATGACAAAATTTTGATTGGTATTTCATTCTTCTGATATTGACATCAGACCCAAATGTTTTACAAGATGTTTTTATCAGAAAAAATAGAATCATGTTTAAGAGAAAACACACATTCTTCCATAAATTGATGTTTACCATATGAACGATTTCTGGGCGTTGAAAAGTAGAGACCCGTTACAGAGAGGTTTCTCGTTACAGTGATTGCCGTATCAAAGATTAAAAGTCTAGAAGAGCACAAAACTATGTTTTGGTGATAGCTGTAGTAACAGTTAAGAGGATACTTCACTCGCGCAAAAACAACCGCTGGCCAATATTATTTTTTTTAATATCTCGTTTGCATTTCAATGTTTTTCAATGATTGTTTTTACCTTGGATAGCAGATATTAATCTCTACACTGTAAAAAAAAGGTCGATATACTAAAAAAGTTTTAGTTTTTCTCAATAATTTTTTTTCAATTACTAAAAATTTTTTTGTATTCTTACTCAGTTACAAGAAAATCTGTAAGAATTACTAAAAAACACCTAGCAACATTACTAGAAAACAGCTAGCAACGATTACGGTTTTTAGTACCGGTTACTAAAGAAATCTGTGGAATACAAAAAAAAAAAAAAAAAAAAAAAAATTAGTAACCTCAAGATTTTTTTTTTTTACAGTATACGCAGGTCATTTGTTTTACTTTTTTGATTTTGTTTACAGGTTTTTTTTTAATTATGAGGCTACTATCACTTTTGAAACCGGTTTCGAAAGTGAAATTATCTTAATAAAAATCATCTGTAAACAAAATCGAAAAAGCAAAAAACGGCCTGCATTGAGATTGATCTCAGCTACTCAATGCAAAAGAAACTTAATTAAAAATATTGACATATAAAAGAGAAATTTAAAAAGAAATCTCCCATAGGATTAATATTAGTGAGCGGGTGTTCTTCCGTGACTGAAGTAGCCTCTTTAAGGTGGCGAAGCACAAAAAGTCCCATTAAATTAAGGGTCTCTATTATACTGATCACCATAGGCGTAGCCTCGGGGGGGCACGAGGGGGCACGTGCCCCCCCCCAACTTTCTGAACATAAATTTCTAAAATATGATACAGTCAATTAAGACTTGTCTTGTATTGACCCAAAATGGAAATGAAATAACAATTTTAATTTTATTATTTCTTCATTTTTTTTTACTTATCAGATGTCAGATTAGTATAGATAGCTCAGCTCTTTTTCTTTGAAGTAATGAATTCGGTAGCAAAAATTGTGTTGTGCAGTACAAACGCTGATACGAACATTCATTAAACGAAAGTTTGAACTATCACTCTCTTACAGTTGCAGACAATTTCAATGTGTCAGCTGTTTTTTCCCGCTGTCTGCGGTTAGTATCTACATGTACTTTTTTTCTCATTCCGTCTGTAGACTTTAGAAAATGTAGTTGTGTTTATCAGAGCGGAGTTCTGTTTCCCCGCATACATATATATTTCATTTAATTTGTTATAACTTTAATTATAATTTAATCAAGTCATAAATATCCTGCTTTTCCAAGCTGTGTCGCTGGAGTTATTTACTAGGGAATGGAACCACACATCACTAAGATTATAAAAAAAAATTAATATTTTCTTCATTTAGTTATTAAATATGTTCCTCTCTCTTGCTTATTATTTTTTTATTGACAGCACTTAATCTTCTACTGTATCTTCGCATTTTTGAGTTGCAATGGTTAAGATTTTTTTTCAAAACGTAAGCCTTCTTAAATGAGCTGTTTTAAAGTTACTATACAGCTGTACCTTGGTAAACGATGGTAATCTGTTCCAGAAATGCCGTTGTTAAGCAAAACCGTTGCTATGGAAGGTGCAATTTTCAATACAATTTTGCAGGCGCACATACCTTAAATGATTAGTTACTTCTTAAATGTGCCGTATAAACTTATTTTAAATGTCTTAATAGTTTCATAAATGTATTTTATTTATTATCAGGGCCTAACCAAGGGTGATGCGGGCGGTGTCAGATACAGTTGTTATGGGGCTGTTTATTATATTTGTTACAAAAATATTAATTTCAATAAAATGATCTAGCGGAGCTTTCCTCGTTTACTTGGTCGTTTTTTTACCCAAGTGAACCTCGAATTAAATGAACCTGGTAGTGGGGTCCAACTGCTGTCAACAGCGTACACCCATGCAGGCAACGCCTGATCTGGTCTCAAATCAGACTAACCTTGAATTTTTGAAATTTTTTATTTCGACCCAAATTAGTTTAATATTTTGAGCATCGTAGTTCACGTTACGACGATTTTGTATTCTTCCAACTTTAATTTAATCGTGGGAAAGGAAAATTTAACAGAGTTGGTTCTTTCCGTTTCGAAAATAAAAGATAAAAAAATTTCCGAAAAAGCGAAAAAACACAAAATTCGCGAGCAATTCAAAACTTGCAGAGGACAAAATATACTATATTGGTCTAAAAGCTTGAAAACGAATTCATTTTACAAGTGTTAAAAAATTGCCCCTAACCGCGAAAAACCGCAGAAAATCGCGTAAAATTTTTTATATAGGCGATTTTAATTCAATATATTTAAACCGTATTCCTTTTACGATCCCTCCCGGATTCCTTTCGCAACAGAATGCGAAGAAACGCTAAAAATATCTCTCTCTTTGTTTTTTTAATTGCAGAGGACAAAATTTTCTATATTGGGCTAAACGATTGAAACCCGATTCCTGTAACAAATGTTAAAAAATTGCTGCGAAACGAAAAAAAAAATAAATTGCATGATAAATTAAAATCATTGTACGGATTATGAATAAACATTATTGATAAGAGAAAAAAATTTACTGCATTGGGCTAAAAGATTGAAAGTGGATTCTTTTTAAGAATGAGAAAATATCTCCACAAAACTTGAAAAAAAAATCCCATAAAAAAAAATTACGAAACATTCAAAAACCGCAGAAGACAAAATTTACTATATTGTGTTCAAAGATTGAAACTAGATTTCCTTTACGAATGTAGAAAAATCGCCGCCAAACGCATAAAAACGTGAAATTTGCAAAAAATAATCGCAAAAAACTTTAAAAACTCATTGAACAAAATGTATTACATTAGGTTAAAAAATTGTAGCTGGATTTGTTTTACGAATGTCAAAAAATCGCCGCAGAATGCGAAAAAGCGTTAAAATCGCATGAAAAATTAAAATCATAGTACGGATTCCGAATAAACGTTATTGAAAAGAGAAAAAAAAATTACTTTATTGGGCTTAAAAGTTTAAAACCGGTGAAAATATCTCCACGAAACGTGAAAAAAAAATCACATAAAAAAATTACGAAAAATTAAAAAATTGCAGAGGACAAAATCAACAGTAGTGTATTTAAAGACTGAAACCGGATTTATTTACACTTCGCGAATAAACTTCGCGAATATTCGGCCACTTCGCGAATTGGCCTGCCAAAACCCGAAATGCTTTGTTCATTTCACGTACTTCGGGTTTTGGCCATTGACTAGAAATATAAATTGACTAGAAATATTTATATTTCTAGTCAATGGTTTTGGCCAGGAATCTCGGCCAATTCGCGAATTGGCCGAACTTCAGGTTTTGGCCGTAACATATACATAATGAAATAGGAGCGTCTAGTTCAGCTAGTATTGCCATATTGTATGTTTTCTTTGTACGTTGTTACGCTTAAACATTTCCCGTACAGCAACAAATTCTTCCGTTTTTAGGTAGATTTCGTAAGAAATACTACCTATTACATTCTCACCTAAGTTGGAAATTTTGAAAAATTTTTGCAGATCTACACCGATCATGACTCCCAGAACCCAAAACCACCCCCATTTCAAAAGTTTATCTATCTATCTATCTATCTATCTATCTATCTATCTATCTATCTATCTATCTATCTATGTCACTTTTTTCTGACCACGATAACTGGAAAAATTCTGCATAAATCTCTTCCAAACTGATACATAAAATCAAGGGTCATAAAATCTCGGTCAAGTTCGTTAATGGGCAAAATCGAACCAAGGGGGGGGAAATGGGGGGGCTTTTTGTGAAAACAGAAAAATCCGCATAATTTCTTTATTATTATACGTATCGAATCCGTTTAAAGTTATTATTACTTCCAGGAAAAGGGCCGAAAATTTATGTATGACAGATTTTTGATATAATTAAAAAGGGCCCCAAGGGGGGGGGGGAAGGGGGGTTTTAGAAGAAACAAAATCATAGCTTCGTCAATTCACAAGATATCAAATCCGCGTAAATTTATTATTAATCCTCTTAGTATTATATAAAACTTTTATATTGACAAGTTTTTTATAGGACCAATCGTTATAGCAAAAAAAAATTAAAAACAAAAACAGTCGCTGCCGGCTCCGCCTGCAAACAAGTTATTTTTCGAAGTAGGCGGTTCCAACTCCCGCATCTTTTCGAAACTGATACATAAAATCAAGGGGCATAAAATCTCGGTCAAGTTCGTTAATGGGCAAAATCGAACCAAGGGGGGGGGGGATGGGGGGGAATTTTTGTGAAAACAGAAAAAAACCCATAATTTCTTAATTATGATACATATCGAATCCGTTTGAAGTTATTATTACTTCAAGGAGAAGGGCCGAAAATTTATGTATGACAGATTTTTGATATAATTAAAAATTGCCTTAAGGGGGGGGGGAAGGGGGGTTTTAGAAGAAAAAAAATCATAACTTCGTCAATTCCCAAGATTTCAAATCCGCTTAAATTTATTATAAATCCTCTTAATATTATCTAAAACTTTTATATTGACATGTTTTTTATAGGACCAACTCTTATAGCAAAAAAAAAATCCTTGCTGGCTCCGCCTGCAAACAAGTTTGGTTTCGAAATAGACGGTTTCAAATGCAGCATCATCGCAAAAAGGTAATTTCTTCCGCAATTCCCGACAAACAGGCGCCTCACGTTCTGCGTCTTCGAAATCTACCTGTGCCTGTAGGCCGAGCCGTCAAGGATTTTTTAAAAATACATATCTGGATAATTTCAAAAAATGTTTGTTATCAGTTTACCTTTTCAAATTGCTTCACATATTTCCCCTTTGATGTACTTTTTTACCACAAAAATTTGATTACAAAATTAATTAAACTGTTTTGTTACAATAATGTAATATACAAGTATACAGTTGGACAATAACAATTATAACAAAGACTGATTTGTTTTTAAGGTAGATTCTTCAAAGGAGACACATTAAACATAGTTAAGTAGGATGTGCAAAATGGCGATAGTTTGATAAAACAAAAACAATCCAGTGTCAATAAAAATCTGCCGTTTATTTTAAGAGATAAATCTGGCAAACATTCGCATTCAAACAACAGCTTTGTTTGAATGCGAAATGGTGGCTGTTTCCACCTCTTACAAAATAATTCGGATATTTTTTTCCGAATATTGTTGGTAATTCCTGAAATTGTGTTTTAGGTAGATTTCGTAAGTAATACTACCTATTACATTCTCCCCTAAGTTGGAATTCCTGAAAATTTTTTGCAGACGTACACCGATCATTACTCCTAGAACCCAAAACCACCCCCAGTTCAAAACTTTTATCTATCTATCTATTTATATCACTTTTTTATGGACACGATAACTTCCATAATTCTGCCCAAATCTCTTCCAAAGTGATACATAAAATGTCGTTCGAGTTCCTTAATGGGCAAAATCAAACGAGGGGGGGGGGGCTTTTTGTGAAAACAGAATAAAAAACCATAACCTCTTAATTTTGATACATATCGAATCCGTTTCAAGTTATTATTACTTCTAGGAAAAGATTTATGTATGACAGATTTTTGATTTCATTAAAAACTAGTATATAACCCACCGTCAAAAATGACGGAATGTTACGTTTCATTTTCATAAAACTTCATACAAACAAACAGCATTAAGATGTTATGAAATAATATTCAATCCTTTGATATAAACAACGACAGTCCCGAAGGAAATAAACTGTTTTGATTGAACTTCAATAGTTTAAAGATTTCACTATAAAAAGATTCTGTAAAGATTAAGAACGATAAAATCTTCAAATCTTCAAAACATTATCTTCATTCACCGATAGATGGCGATAAAGGCTCACAACGAATGAACGAAGTAGTTTAGCGACGCTAGTATCACGGAGGAAAGTAACTTTATCTGTTTGCGATCGCTTTCCGAATGGTTGCATTTATGGTTTAATATTTTAAACGTTCACGACGAATGATTCATTTGTTTGTTTACTTTCATGGAGCAGTAAGCCTAATTTCAACTGAAGTTATCTCAGAATATAAACATAAAATTTAGTGTAAGTCATTTCACAGACATTAATTTATTTTGAAAAACATGATTTCAAGTAGGATAAATTATCGTTTAGTTGTTATATGTTAGAATAGATTCTTCATTAAGCCTAACATGGCGTTTAACTACGGTCAATTCGCAGATCAGAGTGGTTCAGCCCGGTACCGTTACAGACACTTTCTCGACTTTGGATTTTATTATAAGTAAGATGGCCCCAAGGGAGGGGGGTGGCAGGAATAGGGATTTCAAAAGAAAATAAATCATAACTTTGTCAATTCACAAAATATTAAATCCGCTTAAATTCATTATAAATGCTCTTAATATTATCTACAATTTTTATACTGTCAAGTTTTTTATAGAACCAACTCTCACAGTAAAAAAAAAAAAAAAAAAAAACCCTGCTGGCTCCGCCTACAGCCACAGGTATATTTCGAAGTGGGCGATCCCAACTGCCGCATCAAGGCAAATAGGTCTTTCTTCTGCAATTCCCAATAAACAGGTGCCCCACGGTCTGCGTCTTCGAAATCTATCTGTGCCTGTAGGCCGAGCTGTCAGGAGTTTTTTAATTCGTTATGCCTTTCACCTTAATAATTGCTAAAGATTTGTAAAATTATTTTTGAAGTGCTGGAAAGTGTTCCATAATCTATTTTTGATGCATGATTTTTCTTTCTTGTTTTTTTTTTTCTAAAATACTGCTATTTATTTTTCTCGTAGTTTTTCAAGCGGTCATAACGTCCTCTGAAGTAACCGATCCCACCAAAGACCCTGTTACAGGATTTATTGTTTTAGACATAGGACCTGATGGTTATATCAGTTACAAAGTGAGTGAGTCTATGTCGTAGAATTGTTTATTTTAGTTTAACTATAAGTGTTTTAAAGTATGTTATCTGAATTAAAACAAGTTGGAAGTTGTACATCAAACGTGACAAATGAGGTGTGTTCGTACTACAACTAGTTTTATAAATATTCAGATCTTGGTGCAATAGCTGTTGCATTCATATGCAAAAATGAATTAATACAAAATTTATTTTATGTGCAGATTTTCATATTATAGATATTAATTTAATTTTATGAAATTAAGTTTCAGTACACTTTTACAAACAATTAATTACAATTCTGTTATATTAAAATTATGCTATGCGCGCAAATATCCAAAAAAAATTCATTGTTATTATTTCACTGAAAAACTGAATTATTTTGTCTGTTATTATGATATGATTCATTTCCGTAATAAAATAAGTAAAATTTAAACTGGCAACATTAAATCTTTTGTTGACATTTACTGAAAATTCCAATGGGAAACTTAAGCCTAGCTTTGAAAATTTCAGAATTTGAAATCCATATTTAGATTATTTTTCCATTAAATATCTATTTCTCCGGAAACATCTATCCAAAGAACTGTCGGTATATTATAGGATTGCTATAATTAAACAATTTTAGTATGCAAATTCGGTTTTTAAATTCAGTAATACGGAAATAATATGACTCCATCTTAAATGTGGCGTAATCACTATGGCAAAATTTATGCTTGACGCATGATTTTTTGTTCTTCTTAGTTTTTTCGAATTGAATTTTTAATATATGTGGAGGGATAAGTTTGTCTAATGCAATAGAACCACACTTACTTTAAAATATATATCTAACAGGGAATTCTGAATGTGATCAACAGGCGGTTAACCAATCATGGCAATCTGATTACGAACCACCCTGATAATTGAACATAATAACTATGTATACTGCAAATATACTCTATCTAAAGTAATTACAGGGAACATAAAAAAGGTTATTTAATGAAATATATGAATTTGGCTAAGTCACTCTCGTGAATAATACTTGTAGTTTGTTTCATTGATGAGTTTTTATGTATGATGAAATTAGAAAACTTTTACCGAATGAAAGGTGGCCCCTAAACTAACACTTTACTTCTTTTAGTTTCAGAGGTTAAATGGGCCCAGACCATGGATTTGCAGACTTAAGAATCTGAAAAAACATTTACTTCAAAAATTAAAAAAAAAAAAAAAAAAAAAATGTATGCAATAGTTTTTTTTTTTTTTTTTTTTTTTTTTTTTTTTTTTAATAATAGGATAGTATGGACTTCTATATTATTAAAGTTCGGAAACGTCTGTGCGTGTGTTTGTCTGTACACGGATAAACAAAACTATATACTATACAATGGCTATTTTAAATCCTATATCTACCTCGTAAAACTGTCTCAGGATAAGGAAAATGTTTTAAGGAAAATTTAATTTTTATAGAATTTTTAGTAAACTATTTTTCCAATTATTCTATATTTGCCTCGTACTCGTACAGATGTGCCAGCATTAGAAAAATGTCTTAAGGGAAATTTAATTTTCATAGAATTTTTACTAAACTATTTTTTAAATTATCCTACATTTGCTTCTTAAAAATGTGTCAGGATAAGAAAAATGTTTTAAGGAAAATTTAATTTTTTTTAGAATTTTTAGTAAATTATTTTTCCAATTATCCTATATTTGCCTCATTAAAATGTGCCAAAGACAAGAAAAATGTCTTAAGGAAAATTTAATTTTTATAGAATTTTTAGTAAGCTATTTTTCCAATTATTCTATTATTTGCTCGTAAAGATGTGCCAGGATAAGAAAATGTTTTAAGGAAAGTTTAATTTTTATAGAATTTTTAGTAAGCTATTTTTACAATTATTCTATTATTTGCTCGTAAAGATGTGCCAGGATCAGAAAATGTTTTAAGGAAAGTTTAATTTTTACAGAATTTTTAGTAAGCTATTTTTCCAATTATTCTATTATTTGCTCGTAAAGATGTGCCTGGATAAGAAAATGTTTTAAGGAAAGTTTAATTTTTATAGAATTTTTAGTAAGCTATTTTTCCAATTATTCTATTATTTGCTCGTAAAGATGTGCCAGGATAAGAAAATGTTTTAAGGAAAGTTTAATTTTTATAGAATTTTTAGTAAGCTATTTTTCCAATTATTCTATTATTTGCTCGTAAAGATGTGCCAGGATAAGAAAATGTTTTAAGGAAAGTTTAATTTTTATAGAATTTTTAGTAAGCTATTTTTCCAATTATTCTATTATTTGCTCGTAAAGATGTGCCAGGATAAGAAAATGTTTTAAGGAAAGTTTAATTTTTATAGAATTTTTAGTAAGCTATTTTTCCAATTATCCTATATTTGCTTCGTAAAGATGTGCCAGGATAAGAAAATGTTTTAAGGAAAGTTTAATTTTTATAGAATTTTTAGTAAGCTATTTTTCCAATTATTCTATTATTTGCTCATAAAGATGTGCCAGGATAAGAAAATGTTTTAAGGAAAGTTTAATTTTTATAGAATTTTTAGTAAGCTATTTTTCCAATTATTCTATTTGCTCGTAAAGATGTGCCAGGATAAGAAAATGTTTTAAGGAAAGTTTAATTTTTATAGAATTTTTAGTAAGCTATTTTTCCAATTATTCTATTATTTGCTCGTAAAGATGTGCCAGGATAAGAAAATGTTTTAAGGAAAGTTTAATTTTTATAGAATTTTTAGTAAGCTATTTTTCCAATTATTCTATTATTTGCTCGTAAAGATGTGCCAGGATAAGAAAATGTTTTAAGGAAAGTTTAATTTTTATAGAATTTTTAGTAAGCTATTTTTCCAATTATTCTATTATTTGCTCGTAAAGATGTGCCAGGATAAGAAAATGTTTTAAGGAAAGTTTAATTTTTATAGAATTTTTAGTAAGCTATTTTTCCAATTATCCTATATTTGCTTCGTAAAGATGTGCCAGGATAAGAAAATGTTTTAAGGAAAGTTTAATTTTTATAGAATTTTTAGTAAGCTATTTTTCCAATTATTCTATTATTTGCTCATAAAGATGTGCCAGGATAAGAAAATGTTTTAAGGAAAGTTTAATTTTTATAGAATTTTTAGTAAGCTATTTTTCCAATTATTCTATTTGCTCGTAAAGATGTGCCAGGATAAGAAAATGTTTTAAGGAAAGTTTAATTTTTATAGAATTTTTAGTAAGCTATTTTTGCAATTATTCTATTATTTGCTCGTAAAGATGTGCCAGGATCAGAAAATGTTTTAAGGAAAGTTTAATTTTTATAGAATTTTTAGTAAGCTATTTTTCCAATTATTCTATTATTTGCTCGTAAAGATGTGCCAGGATAAGAAAATGTTTTAAGGAAAGTTTAATTTTTATAGAATTTTTAGTAAGCTATTTTTGCAATTATTCTATTATTTGCTCGTAAAGAAGTGCCAGGATAAGAAAATGTTTTAAGGAAAGTTTAATTTTTATAGAATTTTTAGCAAGCTATTTTTCCAATTATTCTATTATTTGCTCGTAAAGATGTGCCAGGATAAGAAAATGTTTTAAGGAAAGTTTAATTTTTATAGAATTTTTAGCAAGCTATTTTTCCAATTATTCTATTATTTACTCGTAAAGATGTGCCAGGATAAGAAAATGTTTTAAGGAAAGTTTAATTTTTATAGAATTTTTAGTAAGCTATTTTTCCAATTATTCTATTATTTGCTCGTAAAGATGTGCCAGGATAAGAAAATGTTTTAAGGAAAGTTTAATTTTTATAGAATTTTTAGTAAGCTATTTTTCCAATTATCCTATATTTGCTTCGTAAAGATGTGCCAGAATAAGAAAATGTTTTAAGGAAAGTTTAATTTTTATAGAATTTTTAGTAAGCTATTTTTCCAATTATTCTATTATTTGCTCATAAAGATGTGCCAGGATAAGAAAATGTTTTAAGGAAAGTTTAATTATTATAGAATTTTTAGTAAGCTATTTTTCCAATTATTCTATTTGCTCGTAAAGATGTGCCAGGATAAGAAAATGTTTTAAGGAAAGTTTAATTTTTATAGAATTTTTAGTAAGCTATTTTTGCAATTATTCTATTATTTGCTCGTAAAGATGTGCCAGGATCAGAAAATGTTTTAAGGAAAGTTTAATTTTTATAGAATTTTTAGTAAGCTATTTTTCCAATTATTCTATTATTTGCTCGTAAAGATGTGCCAGGATAAGAAAATGTTTTAAGGAAAGTTTAATTTTTATAGAATTTTTAGTAAGCTATTTTTGCAATTATTCTATTATTTGCTCGTAAAGAAGTGCCAGGATAAGAAAATGTTTTAAGGAAAGTTTAATTTTTATAGAATTTTTAGCAAGCTATTTTTCCAATTATTCTATTATTTGCTCGTAAAGATGTGCCAGGATAAGAAAATGTTTTAAGGAAAGTTTAATTTTTATAGAATTTTTAGCAAGCTATTTTTCCAATTATTCTATTATTTACTCGTAAAGATGTGCCAGGATAAGAAAATGTTTTAAGGAAAGTTTAATTTTTATAGAATTTTTAGTAAGCTATTTTTCCAATTATTCTATTTGCTCGTAAAGATGTGCCAGGATAAGAAAATGTTTTAAGGAAAGTTTAATTTTTATAGAATTTTTAGTAAGCTATTTTTGCAATTATTCTATTATTTGCTCGTACAGATGTGCCAGGATCAGAAAATGTTTTAAGGAAAGTTTAATTTTTATAGAATTTTTAGTAAGCTATTTTTCCAATTATTCTATTATTTGCTCGTAAAGATGTGCCAGGATAAGAAAATGTTTTAAGGAAAGTTTAATTTTTATAGAATTTTTAGTAAGCTATTTTTGCAATTATTCTATTATTTGCTCGTAAAGATGTGCCAGGATAAGAAAATGTTTTAAGGAAAGTTTAATTTTTATAGAATTTTTAGCAAGCTATTTTTCCAATTATTCTATTATTTGCTCGTAAAGATGTGCCAGGATAAGAAAATGTTTTAAGGAAAGTTTAATTTTTATAGAATTTTTAGCAAGCTATTTTTCCAATTATTCTATTATTTACTCGTAAAGATGTGCCAGGATAAGAAAATGTTTTAAGGAAAGTTTAATTTTTATAGAATTTTTAGTAATCTATTTTTGCAATTATTCTATTATTTGCTCGTAAAGATGTGCCAGGATAAGAAAATGTTTTAAGGAAAGTTTAATTTTTATAGAATTTTTAGTAAGCTATTTTTCCAATTATTCTATTATTTGCTCGTAAAGATGTGCTAGGATAAGAAAATGTTTTAAGGAAAGTTTAATTTTTATAGAATTTTTAGTAAGCTATTTTTCCAATTATCCTATATTTGCTTCGTAAAGATGTGCCAGGATAAGAAAATGTTTTAAGGAAAGTTTAATTTTTATAGAATTTTTAGTAAGCTATTTTTCCAATTATTCTGTTATTTGCTCGTAAAGATTTGCCAGGATAAGAAAATGTTTTAAGGAAAGTTTAATTTTTATAGAATTTTTAGTAAGCTATTTTTCCAATTATCTTATATTTGCTTCGTAAAGATGTGCCAGGATAAGAAAATGTTTTAAGGAAAGTTTAATTTTTATAGAATTTTTAGTAAGCTATTTTTGCAATTATTCTATTATTTGCTCGTAAAGATGTGCCAGGATAAGAAAATGTTTTAAGGAAAGTTTAATTTTTATAGAATTTTTAGTAAGCTATTTTTGCAATTATTCTATTATTTGCTCGTAAAGATGTGCCAGGATAAGAAAATGTTTTAAGGAAAGTTTAATTTTTATAGAATTTTTAGTAAGCTATTTTTGCAATTATTCTATTATTTGCTCGTAAAGATGTGCCAGGATAAGAAAATGTTTTAAGGAAAGTTTAATTTTTATAGAATTTTTAGTAAGCTATTTTTCCAATTATCCTATATTTGCTTCGTAAAGATGTGCCAGGATAAGAAAATGTTTTAAGGAAAGTTTAATTTTTATAGAATTTTTAGTAAGCTATTTTTCCATTTATTCTATTATTTGCTCGTAAAGATGTGCCAGGATAAGAAAATGTTTTAAGGAAAGTTTAATTTTTATAGAATTTTTAGTAAGCTATTTTTGCAATTATTCTATTATTTGCTCATAAAGATGTGCCAGGATCAGAAAATGTTTTAAGGAAAGTTTAATTTTTATAGAATTTTTAGTAAGCTATTTTTCCAATTATTCTATTATTTGCTCGTAAAGATGTGCCAGGATAAGAAAATGTTTTAAGGAAAGTTTAATTTTTACAGAATTTTTAGTAAGCTATTTTTCCAATTATTCTATTATTTGCTCGTAAAGATGTGCCTGGATAAGAAAATGTTTTAAGGAAAGTTTAATTTTTATAGAATTTTTAGTAAGCTATTTTTCCAATTATTTTTTTATTTGCTCGTTAAGATGTGCCTGGATAAGAAAATGTTTTAAGGAAAGTTTAATTTTTATAGAATTTTTAGTAAGCTATTTTTCCAATTATTCTATTATTTGCTCGTAAAGATGTGCCAGGATAAGAAAATGTTTTAAGGAAAGTTTAATTTTTATAGAATTTTTAGTAAGCTATTTTTCCAATTATTCTATTATTTGCTCGTAAAGATGTGCCAGGATAAGAAAATGTTTTAAGGAAAGTTTAATTTTTATAGAATTTTTAGTAAGCTATTTTTCCAATTATTCTATTATTTGCTCGTAAAGATGTGCCAGGATAAGAAAATGTTTTAAGGAAAGTTTAATTTTTATAGAATTTTTAGCAAGCTATTTTTCCAATTATTCTATTATTTACTCGTAAAGATGTGCCAGGATAAGAAAATGTTTTAAGGAAAGTTTAATTTTTATAGAATTTTTAGTAATCTATTTTTGCAATTATTCTATTATTTGCTCGTAAAGATGTGCCAGGATAAGAAAATGTTTTAAGGAAAGTTTAATTTTTATAGAATTTTTAGTAAGCTATTTTTCCAATTATTCTATTATTTGCTCGTAAAGATGTGCTAGGATAAGAAAATGTTTTAAGGAAAGTTTAATTTTTATAGAATTTTTAGTAAGCTATTTTTCCAATTATCCTATATTTGCTTCGTAAAGATGTGCCAGGATAAGAAAATGTTTTAAGGAAAGTTTAATTTTTATAGAATTTTTAGTAAGCTATTTTTCCAATTATTCTGTTATTTGCTCGTAAAGATTTGCCAGGATAAGAAAATGTTTTAAGGAAAGTTTAATTTTTATAGAATTTTTAGTAAGCTATTTTTCCAATTATCTTATATTTGCTTCGTAAAGATGTGCCAGGATAAGAAAATGTTTTAAGGAAAGTTTAATTTTTATAGAATTTTTAGTAAGCTATTTTTGCAATTATTCTATTATTTGCTCGTAAAGATGTGCCAGGATAAGAAAATGTTTTAAGGAAAGTTTAATTTTTATAGAATTTTTAGTAAACTATTTTTGCAATTATTCTATTATTTGCTCGTAAAGATGTGCCAGGATAAGAAAATGTTTTAAGGAAAGTTTAATTTTTATAGAATTTTTAGTAAGCTATTTTTGCAATTATTCTATTATTTGCTCGTAAAGATGTGCCAGGATAAGAAAATGTTTTAAGGAAAGTTTAATTTTTATAGAATTTTTAGTAAGCTATTTTTCCAATTATCCTATATTTGCTTCGTAAAGATGTGCCAGGATAAGAAAATGTTTTAAGGAAAGTTTAATTTTTATAGAATTTTTAGTAAGCTATTTTTCCATTTATTCTATTATTTGCTCGTAAAGATGTGCCAGGATAAGAAAATGTTTTAAGGAAAGTTTAATTTTTATAGAATTTTTAGTAAGCTATTTTTGCAATTATTCTATTATTTGCTCATAAAGATGTGCCAGGATCAGAAAATGTTTTAAGGAAAGTTTAATTTTTGTAGAATTTTTAGTAAGCTATTTTTCCAATTATTCTATTATTTGCTCGTAAAGATGTGCCAGGATAAGAAAATGTTTTAAGGAAAGTTTAATTTTTACAGAATTTTTAGTAAGCTATTTTTCCAATTATTCTATTATTTGCTCGTAAAGATGTGCCTGGATAAGAAAATGTTTTAAGGAAAGTTTAATTTTTATAGAATTTTTAGTAAGCTATTTTTCCAATTATTTTTTTATTTGCTCGTTAAGATGTGCCTGGATAAGAAAATGTTTTAAGGAAAGTTTAATTTTTATAGAATTTTTAGTAAGCTATTTTTCCAATTATTCTATTATTTGCTCGTAAAGATGTGCCAGGATAAGAAAATGTTTTAAGGAAAGTTTAATTTTTATAGAATTTTTAGTAAGCTATTTTTCCAATTATTCTATTATTTGCTCGTAAAGATGTGCCAGGATAAGAAAATGTTTTAAGGAAAGTTTAATTTTTATAGAATTTTTAGTAAGCTATTTTTCCAATTATCCTATATTTGCTTCGTAAAGATGTGCCAGGATAAGAAAAATGTCTTAAGAAAAATTTTATTTTTATCGAATTTTTAGTAAATTATTTTAGCAATTATCCTATATTTGCCTCGTAAAATATTTATAATGCTGTATTAACTCAATAACATAGATTGTTGCACTCAAATCTATATTATTAATGCAATTTTTCTCTGCTATTCGTCTGATGCCGTATCTATTTCCTATTTTATCCTGTTTTGTTCAATAGTTCCTGATAGTTCAATACTTGAACTATCTTTTAAAACTCAGCTGATAAAATAAGTTATTTAAATTATACAGGGAAGTAAAGTGATTTTGAAAACGTATACAGGGTGATTCAAATTCATGGTACAAACTTTAAGGGTTGGTACAGGACACTAACAAACCATTTTTGTATAGGAAAGCAGGATCGGAAATCCATATAGTCAAAAATAAGAAAATTTTGTCAATTGTTCAAATTTTTTCCAAAATTCATTTATTTAGTCAAAATTACAGGGCGTCTCACTCCAATTGGAAGTCGCGTTTTCGTTCATAACTTTAACAGTAGTAAGATACTTTAACGAAATCCTCAATATACTTACAACTCATACAAAGATGAATCTGTTGCAAATTTTGTTAAAATATCTTCACTACTGTTAAAGTTATGAACAAAAACGCGACTTGGGATTAGGGTGAGACGCCCTGTAATTTTGACTAAATAAATGAATTTTTTACCCTGGCTTCCTATACAATAAATGCTTTTTACAGTGTCAGTGTTTTTACAGTAAATAATCAGGGTCCATAAGCCGTATTTTTGGCTCATGAAATACGACTAAAATTCGATTTTGTTATACTGACTTAATTATTTCACTTTTTAGTATTAGAAGGTCTATCCTGTACGATTTCAACAATATTTTTTGCATTTTGTTCGTTTTTATGTAACTTACAAAAGCTCAAAGTTCGCATTGTTCGTAGTTTTTGATGAAAAATACGCAATTTCTCCTAATTTTACCTCAATTTTTAATATATTTTTTAATATTTTACTATGAACGTAGGTTTGCAACACTTTTATTTTTACATATAGTGTACATTTTGACGTATTTTACAATATATGTAAAGAAGAAAGTGCTGCACGATTGCGCTCATATAAATAATTGAGGTAAAATGAGGAGAAATTGCGTATTTTACATCAAAAACTACGAATAATACGAACTTTGAGCTTGTGTGAGTCATATAAATCCGAACAAAATGCAAGAACTATTGTTGAAATCGTACAGAATAAACCTTCTAATATTAAAAAGTGAAATAATTAAGTCAGTATAACAAAATCGAATTTTAATCTGGCCAAAAACACGGCTTATGGACCGTGATCCTTTATGAAAATAGGTGCTTTAAAATTTGAATTCTCGTTAAAATGGCATTTGAATCTTGACTTTGGGTTTTCTTTACATTCTAACAAAGTTTATATCTTTAATGAAATGTGTGTTTCTAAATATGACTATTTTTATTGGATATGTTTTCTAGTTGCATGTCAGCGACCCTAACATCGAAGCGGTTCGCCTCTCTCTGGAAACCGATGTTGAGACGCCAACTGGCACGGGCATGCGACTTCTTCAGCAGATGACACAGAATCTCACCGACTCATGGGTAAGTGACACAGTTAGACAGTCATTTTGTTTACGTGAACGATGAGTAACTGCCATGTCCGGATTTTCACATGACTCAAATTTAATTCTAGCACCTCACATCCAAAACGATTTAAAATAGGGTGTCTTTCAAAGTCTCCGTTTTAACCTTTTCGTGACCAGCATTATTTACAAAAATTTTAATTTTTTATCACCAGTATATTCCAATAGAAATTTTTGACGAATTTAATCGCAGAAATGCTGTGATTAACTTAAGGCAAATTTTATTAATCAAAATTACCAGTAGCAATTCTGAAGATGTCAGAATCAAGGACTCTGAGCACCTTATTACGTCACGTATACGCGACACTCGTCGCGGAGAGGTTGTTCGTTATCAATTAGACCGCAAATTCTCCTTTTTAATTGGCTTGGAATGCATTAATATAAATTTCTCATGACAAACTTAAAATTAAAAAATTTTTATCACCAGCATATTCATATAGAAATTTTGATGAACTAAATCGCAGAAATGTTGTGATTAACTATGAAAAATTTTATTAATCAAAATTACTGGTAGGAATTCTGAGGATGTCATCATAATAAAGGATTCTGAGCACTTTATGTGTCACGTATACGCAACTCTCGTCACGAAGTGGTTCAAGTTCTTTATCAGTTAAACCGCGAATTCCCCTCTCCAATGTTTGTTAATCGTTTGGAATACATTAATATTTTCCAAATTTCTTATGAGAAAGTTAACATTTTTAACTTTTTGTCACCAGTATATTCAAATAGAAGTTTTTGACGAATTTAATCGCAGGAATGCTGTAATAAAACAAAGCAAATTTTATTATTCAAAATTACTGGTACGAATTCTGAGGATGTCGTAATCAAAGATTTTGAGCACCTTATGGGCGTCATCGTCACGTATTTATACGGTGCTCAGAATAAGATGGACGGTAATGTATACGCGACGCTGGTCACGAACAGATAAAAGTTCGGTTAGGCCGCAAATTCCCCTCTCCACTAGGCTTGAAATGCATTAATATTTTCCCACTTTCTCATGAGAAAGCTATAATTTTTAGCATATTAGGTAGATTTCGTAAGAAATACTATCTATTACGTTCTCCCCTATGTTGGAATTTCTGAAAAAGTTTTGCAGACCTACGCCGATCATGACTTCTAGAACCCAAAACCACCCCCCAGTTCAAAACTTTATCTATCTGTCTATCTAATATAACTTTTTATGGACACGATAACTTCCATAATTCGGCAGAAATCTCTCCCAAACTGATACATAAAATCAAGAGGCATAAAATATCGGTCAAGTTTGTTAAATCGGACCAAAGGAATGGAAATTGGGAGGGGGGGGGTTGTGAAAACAGAAAAAAAACCTGTAACTTCTTAAGTATGATACACATCACACCCGTGTAAAGTTATTATTACTTCTAGGAAAAGGGCTAAAAATTTATGTATGACAGATTTTTGTTATAAATTTATATTTTGATTAAATTTATTATAATTCTTCTTAAATTTATTATAAATCTTCTTATCTACAACTTTTATATTGACAAGTTTTTTATAGGACCAACTCTTACAGCAAAAATTAAATAAAAATAAATAAAAAATAAAAATAAAAATAAATAAAAACAAAAAAAAATCCTGACGACTTCGTCTACAGGCACAGGTAGATTTCGAAGTGGACGGTACCAACTGTCGCATAATGGCAAAAAGGTCCTTCTTCTGCAATTCCCAAACAGGCGCCCCACGGTCTGCTTCTTCGAAATCTACCTGTGTCTGTAGGCTGAGCCGTCAGGGTTTTTTTTAATTCTATGCTCTATAAACGATTTATTTTCTTTTTGATTTGAGGCAGTAAACTAAAAATATGGACAAAACACAGGTTTTTCGAACTAAAATTAAAATATTCGCTCTTACTGAATGTTGTAATGTTGTATACGTTTATTAATTATAATATCATGTAGTTTTAAATCTATATATGTTGGTCTTTGTTTCCTGGTGGTACAACGAAAGTATGTATAGAAAGTATTCAGAGCAATTCAGAAGTAAATCAGCCAAATGTTTGGGAACCCGAACCCAAAATGCACATATGGGGAAATTTTAACTTTTTGGATCAAAATTTTCAATTTTCTGTTTTTTGCATCCCTCAAGTATGTAGATTCTTTCCCTAAAGTGGTTCTGTGATATTCCAATTCTTTACAGTCATTTTTGCATGTTGAGCATAACGCTATTGTAAAATTTAAACATGTTTTTCTCGAAACCACGTTTTTCAAACTCGGCAACAATTTTTATTGTTAACTATTTGACTGATCGTTTTTCTGGAGTTTATACCACCGAAAAGTATAGTTTTCATTGATTAATTATTTTTTTCGAGCTCACAAAAGGCAAAAAGAAAAAGTCGAAAAAAATGACAATATTTGTACAAATGACCGTCATTTTGTAAAAAATGAATTTTTAAAACTAAATGTTTGTTCCGGAGAAATTAATGCCCTTTTCACTGGGATTGTTAAATTCGTAGAAACACACTTCTGAAAATAAGAAAATTGTTCTTCTCAATCTCAATAAATGGTGCCACAGCATTGCTCAGATCACTTTGACATTTTTCAAAAACATAAGATCTACTGATTATTTTTATAAAGAAATCTTTCATTTTGTCAATCACCGACGGAAAAAAATCGCGAATTTCATCAATCGTTAATCGAAAGAAATCGTGAATTTCGTATATGTACTTCAGGAAGAAACGCGAATTTCGTCTATATTTTTCAGGAAATATCGCGAATTTCGCGTATTTATTGAACGTTAAAAAATTACGAAATTCATCAATAGGTCACAGAAAAAAAAAAAAAAAAAAAAAAAAAAAAAAACTGCAGATTTCGTTAATCGGTTGCGGAAAATAATCGCGTATTTCGACAACTGTTCACGGAAAAAATATCGTGAATTTCATCAATCGGTCAATCATCAATATTTATATATTTTTTAATGATTTATATTTAAGTTGAATGAATTGTTACTATATTTTTAATTTCTAACAGAATGATAAAACAACGCTTTCCCTTTTTCTGACTTTAAACTACGAAGAATCTCCTGTTTTTTTCTTTTGCTAAGGTTGGCAGCTGTGATAGCATAAAGATCAAGTGAATTTTAAGGCAATGAAGTATAGAACCTTTTTTTCAACCATTAAAAATTAGATCCATTATACGTATATAAGTACACTGATTTATACAACTCGAAGTCTGCAGGATGTAAAGAAGTATTTTTTGTTAAATATTGAGTTTGAAATACGCAATATTTAACAAAGTTGAGTTGGAAATAATAATATACAGGTTTCTTTTTTTTTCCTTTTGTAAAGAGCTCCTTAAGGATTTTTTTTCTTTTAATCGATGACATGATGTTACTGTTTTATTAAAATATCGATTAACATTAAGATTACAACTAAAGGTTCTTTTAACTGATAAGCGTTGTATCACAGGTGTCATGGCTCTTGTAATATGATCACAGATGATTAAATCTCTCTCCGATGTCTTGTCTTCATGACTAAGTTAAGAGGTTTTTATGAATATCTTCTTACAAGGACAACAAGATATTGAAGGTGTGGCCCGACTTCACCGGAGTTGATTATCGTGGGAAACTTAAACTATATAGTTTAATAATCATTAATTTAAGGCTCTTGTTTTAAAACGTGAAACTTTATTCGGCGACCGATAGCTTAAGAGTGCGCTAAAATAATGATGTTCTATTTTGCTTTTTTGGGCTTGATTGGGGTTCTCGATTTACAAGATATTCGATTTGCACGATTTCGGTTTAACATGGTTGATTGGAATAAGGAATAAATTAAACGGCATTTACTTTCCAGCTAACACGGTTAGATGTAGAATGATTGCAGCATAAGCCCGGTTATTCGACATTTCGTGTTATCTGTCAGTGATCGCAATAATATATTTATTTATTTTTTGCTTATTTATGTGTGTGTGTGTGTGCGCGCAGAATGTAGGTGACTGTTGTGACGTTATTTTAATACTAGCCTGGCTTGTAACGTCTAGCCAGGCGTATTTTCGAATCGAATGTAGTGGTGAGGAACCCCCACTGCTTCATATATTATTTTTTCAATAAATAAATAACTTTAATTGTTGTTGTTAAGTTTTAAAATGTGTAATTTACAAACCTAACAAAAATTCACTTTAATAAACAGGTCCCTTCACAAAATTCCTCTTAATAAAACAGGCCCCCGTCACAAAATTCCTCTTAATAAAACAAATCCCTTTACAAAATTCCTCTTAAAAAACAGACTCCTTCACAAAATTCATTTTAATAAAACATCCCCTTCACAAAACTCCATTCCATAAAAACATACTCTTTATTATTTTTTTTTGTTGGTATTAGGTTTTAAAATCTGTAATTTGCAAACATAACAAATTCTTCTTAATAAAACAAGGGCCTTCACAAAATTCATTTTAATAAAACAGACCCTTTACAAAACTCCATTCCATAAAAACATACTCTTTGCAGCATAAGATGTAACGCCAATCCTGAGCACAACTTCAGTGGCATGCATGAGACAAAACATTTATCCATTCTGTTGGTTGTATGATGTGTTACAGGGTTCATACTCATCAGGGGAAAATCAGGGGATAAATTTCGTGTCTTAAAAATCAGGGGAATCTCAGGGAATTTTCCAAAAAATGCCAAAAACCTGGGAAAATTTGGAAAAACGATCGGGTACTCTGGGAAATGAGGGCACTCGCTGCTATTCGCATGGTTCATGATATCATAATGCAATCGAACTAAGATACACCTTCAAACCTCGGGAGATATCGAATCGTAAACTAGCCACGCCTTCTAACGTCCGACAACATCCCTTGACATACCAAAGATTTTTTTTTTTTTTAACTACTAAGTTTATAGGGAATACTAACTAAGTTTTAAAAAATGTTGTTAATTGTCAACATGGGAAAATACATCAGGGGATTTTTTTGGGAGAAATGAGTATGAACCCTGTGTTAGTAAGTGATAATTCACTTCCTTTGTATCCAATACTTTCTTCTTGTATAAATAAAATAAAGTGAAAATAGTTAAAATTGGTTGTGCAGTGTCGTTTATTATGTCGTTTCTCTGAATTGATGTAAAAAGTGCAAAGAAAATACTGAAAGCATATGGAGTAGGGGGGGGGGGTGCTGAGAAATTTAATAATCGGAAATTTTGGCTACTCAAACCATTGGCGTTTGTTTCTAAATTGCAGTGCAGAAGATCCATTCAATCAAAAGTCAGCTTGCATTTTGGAAGAGAGCATTTTGGACCATTATACAACACTTGTACTTTTCACAGTGATTGAGTAATTCAATTCCTACTATTAGCTCACACCCTCTATATATTTATATATCTTGTTCAAATTTTCAATCGTTAATAAAATTCTTTTTATTCATCCACTCAAGTTCAAATACATTTTTTTTTACACTTGTAGTGGATGACACTTGATCTTAATTCAGTTTTTTCAAATATTAATTAAATTAATTTTAGTTTTATATTTCATTTCTGTTCAAAAGTATAAGACTCACTCCATATTTTAGTCTCTTTCGCCCGCGCACCGCCAGATCTTCATCCGTGAACAGCCCCATTATCTTTTTACGCGTGAAGGTTTCGCTATGGTACTTCATTGTGAAGTTTGGTAATTTTTGAAATTCAATATTTGAAAAACGGCATAATCATTACATTTGAAATTTATATCAAGAAAAATACAATTTTTTACCTTTCTAACGCAGTTTGTCTAACAATGTTGTGAGAAATACTTTTCGAGCTATTAATTTTTGGTATTTTAGCTATTTATTTTTTTATTTAATTTTAATACATTTAAAAAATTTCTCTTATATAAGATATTTAGTAGGATATAAATTTAGGAATAAATTCCGTCAGTAGCGAAGCCTGTAGATCGCTGGAAAAAAATTTCTTTTTGACCTAAGTAGGAATTGACTTTTAAAAAAATGATATTACTTGTTTTAATGATGTATTTAGAGTTGCATTTCTAGCAGGTTGGTAAAATCAGAGGGGTCTTTGAAATTTTTTGATGGGGCTAATTCTCAGCTTGTCTTTTCTCCTCTATTTTAAGGATATATAAATATAGACAGAAGTAGAAAGCAAGTCCTCACTGTCATAAAACTTTTGATTATAAAGTTTTAAAATTCTTAAGTGTAATAAATGATGTTTTCGCATTAACCCTTTATATCCTGAATTAATTTTCCAGCTACTTTTTAATTGTATTTTTGCATCATTGGATAGGTTTTGGTACAGAATAAACATAGGAAAGAGGAAAATAATTTTATCGTGTTTTAGTGGTTAATTATGCTACTGTAACAACCATAAATTTTTTACTCTATGATATAAAATAAAATAGTAAATTTCAAATAGTAAACTTCAAATAAAATATAGGAAATGTTCACCTGTAGAGTATAGAAAACAATAGAAAATAATAGTTCTAAATAACCGGTAATAAACCACTAAAATTACTCAAATGAAAAACAACATGCATGTCAATTCTATTGCAAAATGGATTTCGAATGTAGCGTGGCAAATGTAAAATCCCTACACTGCAAAGAAAGAGGATATGTGCTTGAATTTGCCATCTCCTGCCTGCTGTCAGAAATACACTCTTTGTGCCATTGTGAATACCGTTAGGAAAAACGGTCATATTACGAATATATAGGTGTTTTATTAAAGTGGTACTTATAAGTACCGTCAGGATAAAAAGGGTTAAAAGATTACGAAGTCTAGAAGGGGCTCAAGAAGTTGATAGGAGGGTCTCAGCCCACCTTGCCCCCGTCTGGTTACGGCCCTGATTTAGAGCAAAGGTCACTTTGACATGCATATATTTAGCATTGAGATTTTTTTTTCTTTTGAAAGAAGATTGAGAATCTTTAAACGTTAAACCATTTCAGAATAATATTATTTTTGAAAAAATAATTACTGTACTTTACATAAATTCATCAGATATATCTAGTTTTACACCTTTAGTAAACTGTCTTCCATTCCCTTTTGATTCAATGAACCTATGCATTTATTGTTAATATAAATATCTTTTTAATACTTTCTAAGTTACAAAACGAAAATAACAATCATACGTACAGTTATAATTCCTTTTTATTGTATAAAAATCTGTAAAAATGTGTCAAAATTGTTAAAAATTGTCACCATTGTACAGATGAAAAATTTTTTCCACCTCTTGTTATTTCCTCGCTTTTATGCTTGTTTATGAAAAAACAGTTTGATTGTCTAAAAGAGTTTTATAATCATTTTTTAAGGTTTTTTTTTTCTTCTTCTTTTTCATTCAGAAGATACGAGTCATTCATTCAAACACCCATCTTATTTACATGCATGACACTGGGAATGCATAATTTTTCTGTCAGAGTTCGTTAACATCCGAGGCATGCATAGCAGCACCAAAGTGTCCTCTGTGAACTCGGGCTCTTCCTTCTGAAAAAAAAAGGCTGGATTCCTAAAACACCGTGTTCTTTTACCTCGTGTTTTGGCGCGATTCTCGTCTGCAACTTGCACGTCTGTCTTAGGTGTCGAATGTCTGGTCTTGTCGCGTCCACATTGTGAAACTTTCTAATGCCTCGAGACTGTTTCACTTGTCACTTTGTATGAGTTAGGAACCACAAAGGGGAAAGAAATCTCTCTTACGTCAGTGCGAACAAGGTTTGGGCACGAGTCAAACATACTAATTTGAAGACAACAGTGTGAATGAAGTGAAAAAGCTTCTAATGAAGTGTTTTGAGATACTACATACACACATAGTACTATAGGTACTTACGATCAAGTGATTTTGAAATTTAATTAGCTAAATTACCTTTTTCTCGGATGAGTTTGGAAAAAAATAGTAAAATGTATTCCTTGTAAGTGACTTCAAATAATTAAACACTAAGAGAAAGAGAAGCTAAGCATTTTTCACCAGGGCCACTCTGATGAAAAAAAAGGGAGAACTATTTCACTTGTCATTTTGTATGAGTTAAGAACCACAAAGGGGAAAGAAATCTCTCTTATGTCAGTGCGAACAAGATTTGGACGCAAGTCAAACATACTAATTTGAAGACAACAGTGTGAATGAAGTGAAAAAGCTTCTAATGAAGTGTTTTGAGATAATACATACACACACAGTACTATAGGTACTTACGATCAAGTGATTTTGAAATTTAATTAGCTAAATTACCTTTTTCTCGGATAAGTTTGGAAAAAAATAGTAAAATGTATTCTTTGTAAGTGACATCAAATAATTAAACACTGAGAGAAAGCGGTTCTAAGAATTTTTCGCGAGGGCCTCTCTGATGAAAAAAAGGAGAACTATTTCACTTGTCACTTTGTATGAGTTAGGAACCACAAAAGGGAAACAAATCTCTCTTATGTCAGTGCGAACAAGATTTGGGCGTAAGTCAAACGTACTAATTTGAAGACAACAATGTGAATGAAGTGAAAATGTTCCAATGAAGTGTTTTGGAACACTGCATACAACACAGTAACAGTACCGTAGGTGCTGGCAAATGATTTTGAAATTTAACTAGCTATGGATAAAAATAATTGAATAGCTATAAATTGAAAAAAGACATAATTCCCAATCAAATGGCTGTTTTCGTTTATCGCACCGACAATTTGGCGATTAAAATGTATGGGGAATCTTTTCTTTCTTTTTTTGGCCGACTCTACATCTTAATGAATTACGAAGTAGGAGTTTCTTGTCATGATGATAAATCCAGATGTATTTCATTTCCTACTTATGCCTGTTATTTTAAGAAAAGCATGTTTGTGATAGAAAGTTTAATATACCAATTTCCGACTGTCAGGACAAACATTTATCTTTCCTTCTGCTAGAATTTGTACTGAACTGCTCTTAGAATGATGCCAGCCTATCTCAAGAAATCATCGCTAATGTTAAACAGTTCTTCGCTTTACAGTGCAATGTTGCATATGATTGTTATTTCTAAGAATACATCAGTAAAATCTTGTATTTCCTTCTGCATTGTAACAAGGAGAAAGATATCGTGTGTCACTGACACTTTGAAAAATCTAGATCAGCCTTACTCAACCTTTTTAACATTTTATGACTTCGGTCTTAATTCGTGTAAATGTTTTCGGATTGCCCCGTAACTGATATATGTTATTGAGATTTTCTACGGCATCTTCGGTATTGAAAAGGGTATTGAACGGTATTGAAAGTGTGTAGCATTTATAGTTCGTTTACAGGGTCACTCAAAAGGATTCCGCTACAATATGGTCTATGGGGAAAAATCGTTTGCAATGTATTTCAATCATTTTACATAATTTCAAACATGTTGAAATTGATATACATCAATGAGGTGGATTACAAGATACTTTACTGTAGAATGTGACGTCCGTAGTAATTGTCGTCCGTTTACAAGGACACACAAAATAATTCAGTTATAGTTCTGTCTAAGAACAATAATTGCTGGACGTGCGTTTTAAGTTGTGGCATGCATTTTTAAATGTAACTAATTTTTTACATATTACTTGGTGTGTATATAAGAATAATTAAGAAAATTTAAAATTTTTTTTAAATTACTAAAATTAAAGGTCAAGTAGTAAATAATTGATAATATGTAATAATGATAAGATAATTTTTTCTTGCATTATTCAATGAAACTCGCCTTATAAATGTACACTAATAATTCACATCAAAATCGTAAAATAACAAAGTTTTATTCCATGTTTAGCCGGACTTAATAACCAAAAAAGCTTGATTAATTAATAAATGTATTTGGTAAAAACTTTGTGAACGCCACTGATATCAGCGCCACCTTGAATATTTTCAGAAATAAATGTATACAGTAATCCCTTAACATTCGCGAGGATTATGTTCTAGGAAAACCTCGCGAATGTCAAATCCGCGAATGTTGAGGCTATCTCTCTGTACTGGAGTTACGTTCTATAAACTTTTAATTGGAGTGGCACAACATTTCAAAGAACTAAAGAATAATATGTATTAACATTACATTCTGCATAATATATATGTAGAAGGTGAATGTTCACACGTATTCATAAATATGAAATTTATTGATTGAAGATAAATCAAATTAACTAGAGATTTAATTAACTGGAGACATGACTGAAGAAATAATTACAGCTAAAAAAGCGTAGGTTTTTATATAAAGTAATTTTGACTCTTTCTATTCGTAAATCGCAAAGAGATGATAATGTGTTTGTGAGTTAGTATGCAATACAATATTAAAATGCGATATTTAAATACCGCTAAATGCTTCAGAAATTATTTTATTTTTTATCTAAATGCAGCTTTAGCTCCATCTCTAGGAGAACCTGCACATTTTAAATTAATAGATTGTAGATGCCGTTGGCCCCCTTTACCATTTCTAATATATCCCCGTTACAATGAGTATTCTGCTGTTGTTATTATTTTGCTTTCCTACAACACTCGCTCCTTTTTCAGTTGACAACTGAAAATTGATTTGTAAATAGATACTCAGAAAACAGAGGAAATAATCTTTAACCACTATAAATTCTGAAAAAGAAATAGATGATAATAATAATACAAAAAAAATCGCGAATAATCAAACCAGATTCTCGCGAATGTTAAATTTTTCCGCAATTTCATATTCGCGAATAATCAAAACTCGCGAATGTTAAAACCGCGAATGTTAAGGGATTACTGTACTTCCTTCATGAGAAAGCATGAGTTCAGTCATACAAACCAAAATTATATATCAAAATTAAAATGTATAAAAAATTATTAAGAAAAAAAAATATAATTTAACAAATTACAAAATAACCATTGGGAAAATGTTCCGATAGCTTTAAAAAAAAAAAAAAAAAAAAAAAAAAAACGTATTTTTGTGTTATAGCGGCCCCCACAGTTATGATTATGCAAAGGTTGCAGTTATGATTTCGCCAAGATCATCGCAAAGCTTATATATGCATCCTATATACGCATATATTCCAAACACTCCTATATGTGCCATATACGTCATTATACACATATTATTTACGTCTTATATGTCGTATATACATTATATACACATGTCATACTTATACATCTTATATACATCCTATATGACTATAACGTGGCCACATACATCAAGAAATGTTATATATATATTATTATAATGTATTTGGAAATGTACATGATGGTACATGCTTTATAATTTGGCGATAAATCTTGGTCGCTTGGCGATTCATCCTTGGGGGCCGCTATAACACGAAAGTACCAAATTTCTACTTTATTTTTCCTATCTGATAATTTGCATTTATCCTTTTTGTAACTTTAACATTTTTGTAGCGATTTTATGCATTTCTATTGCCTATTCAAAGATAAATTCTTCTAAAGTTACAGAATTTCGTTAAAGACGCTTAAAAAACTCTTCTAAAGTTACAGAATTTCGTTAAAGACGCTTAAAAAATTCTTCTAAAGTTACAGAATTTCGTTAAAAACGGTTAAAATAGTAAAATGCGAACATCATATGTTCTCTGCTTTGTTTTTTGTTTGTTTGTTTGTTTGTTTGACCGACTGCATAATTTGTAAACAATGTAAATGGTTCCTGTGAAATCCATCATGGCTCATTATATAGGATGTCATAAAAGCAGGATTATGTTTCATATTTCTTTTTTTTCCCTCCAATGTGAGAGCCTTAATATTATCTTCCTTGAAAGTTAATTTTTTTCAACATATTTACTTTCATAATTTGAGATTTATTTATTATTATTATTTTTATTTTTAATAAAACTCAATTTTAGGAGATACAACCAACCAGAATGAATTTTCTTTATCGGCGATTTACATTTTTATTTTAAATGTTCATTTTAAAAGACTAGGTGTTTTATTTCTCTGTAAGTGTTTTATTTTCTAACAACTTACATATTTCTGGAATGACCTGAGTAACACAATTTGAGTTTTGGGTTTTATAGAGAATGAAATTTCAAATAAAAGTGCGTCTAGATCCTTACATAAGAAAAACTGTAAAAGTATTGCTCGAATTTGTTTACAGTTTCACGTTTCTCCCACGCTTTCTTTCTGTGGAAAAGGGCATTTGATGAAAGATTTAGACTTAGGAAGAAAAAAGGGTGTTTTTTTTTCTTTGAAATTTTTGTATTTTGGAGTAAAAAAAAAAAAAAAAAAAAAACCATTAGATAAACATAAAAAAAAGGATGTTCTCATCTGCGAAATTTTTGTATGTTTAGAAAAATAATTGGAAACAAAAAAATCACTATCTATACATAATAAACTAGTCGGATGTGCCAATCCCAAAACTTTCTTCTATCTCACACAGGTTTCGCAAACACATCAGCTCCAATTTATATCAAGGTCTAACTGAATCTAAAATTTTATTAAATTCCGTGCATTAGTTCTTGAGATATGACTAATGCTAGATTCGTGTAAATCCTGAAAAATGTAGCATAGCAGCGCCATCTGTTGAGAGATTTAGACCAAAGCCTAATCAACAACTTATGTCAGCGTCTAACTGTATCTGAAGTTTGATGAAAATACATGCATTAGTTCTTGAGATATAGTTATGGTGATAATAATGAAAAAAGTAGCATAGCTGCGCCACCTGTTGGGCTATTTACACCAAAACGTAAACAGCACCTATTTATGTCAAGATCAAAAGAATGTGAAGTTTGATGAAATTCCGTGCATTAGTTCTTGAGATATAGCTATCGTAAATATCATGAAAAAAGTGGTGTAGCAGCGCCACCTGTTGAGATTTCTTCACCAAAACTTAATCAGCGTCTAGAAATTTTCATGAATCCAATACTTTCTTGTAAAGATAGAAGAAAGTAAAAATTCAGTCTCTTCGATAAATTTCAAGCTATCTATATTATAAAGGACAAACCTGTCCATGCGTAACGCTTTTCATTAAAATTTTGATTTATTGCCTAGATATATTTTAGTAACGATTGCCTAGGCCTAGATATATTTTAGTAACGATATTAATATTTAAAGATAAACATTGTACATATATTGACATATTCCTAATTTCTTTTTTCTTTCTTTCTTTCAGGGCAACGGCACTTTCAGCCGTAGAAGTGGCCAAGAAGTCGAAATGTTATTGAGCGATGACTTAGTTGTTTCAGTTTATGCAGAAAGCCAATCTCACCCCTTGTCACAATTGACTGGATCATCTTACATACGCCGAACATTTAATGAAGACACCACTGTAAGTTATTTCTAAAGGATCTTGAATAACTTACTTGTTGCTTGCTTTTTACATGTGACTTGTGTACAAATTACAAAAGTGGTGTAAATTATTTTTTGTTTCGTTTTTATTTTAAACCATAAATTAAAAAGTTTTATTTGTATTCTATCTTATACAAAAGTGACACACGATTCAATCATAACTATCGCTTCTTTCTGTGCTAATGTATTATATCATACTTTATTAAATTAAGTTTTGATGTTCATTGTTAAAATTTTGTTTCGAATTTCTCCACATTCGCTTTCACTAACTCATGGGATTTAAATCGGTTTAGAATCAAGTTACATCTGTTATTTAAGATATTATTTTCAGTGAGATAACACAGGATATTCCTATTTTTCTAGAATTAAACATATAAACAGTACGTCATATATTAAAAAGAAATAAATACGGTAAAAAAGATTAAAGTAAAGTAATAATACAAGTAGAAGACAGTAGTAACAATTTAAAACATGAAAAAGAAAGAATAAGTAAACTTACAAAGCAAAACAGAAGCAGATTGGTCTGAGATAAGTTCATGGTACAGAGGGTAATTACACCTATTGGAAACGATTTTGACAACAAATATAAAATACATAAATTAAAGCAATTATTTTTTAATATGTTCTATCTGGTAGCCGTTGTTGTGTACTATCATATTGCAACGGGATTTCAAAGATAGTAGGTTTTTTGTAAAACTGGAAGTGGAATTTTGTTCCATTCCTCCACCAACACATTTCCAGAAACCACTCAACTTATTTGGTCGGCGTTTCGCAAGAGTTTGTTTTAATAGTCCAAAGGCACAATAATCCATTGGTGAAACATCTGGGGGCTTGCTTGGAATATGATTAAACGGTATCCACTTGATTCCAGTTTCTCTTGTCAATTTTTCGAGAAATGCGACTGTAGTTTTGGATGTATGGCAGCTAGCTTTATCCTGGTGGAAATCAACTACTAAATACTTTTAACGTCCATAGGATAAAGTTTTGCAATTTCTACTTTAAAAATAGGAATTAGAACATTGTTTTATAATAAGTAAAGTTAATTTTGACATTTTTTTCAACTTTTCAGATCTTTAAGTTTTCGTTGTAAGAGATTCTAACAATTATTATAAATCCTTTAAAGAAACATTCTTTGTAGTGTTTGAATAAAAGTTTTAAAGCCTTATTGGCCTCTTTTCCGGTAATCAATCTTTTTTTATCATTTAGATAAATCCATGCTTCATCAATTGTGACAATTTTTTTCCACTTATCACTAGGGATGTAACGAATAGTGATTTGGCCGAATAGCCGAATACCGAATATTCAGCCAAATTTTAGGCCGAATACCGAATATTCAGCCAAATTTTAGGCCGAATACTGAATTTAAAGAAAAAAATATTTTAATTGTTTATTTATTTATTTTTTCAATTTTAATATCAAAAATTAAATTAAGGACTAATTGAAATAATTATTTTGTTTGAGTGTTCAAAAATCACAACAGCTGAATGTATTTTTTGTAATATTTGAAATATTTTGATGCCAATAAGATAACATTTGACTTTCAAAAATGTAAATAATAATTTAATTCATATATATATATTTTAATCCATAGATAGTTCTAGTAATTTATATATTTTTTTACTTAAAATACAAATTCATTACCTCTGTAAAAATGAAACTTTTTTTATTTTAGTAAAATCATTTAACCCCCAAAAATAAGAACTTGCATGTGTCCTCTGTCTTTTTATATACTTTCTCATGCAACTCAAACTTAGTAAATTTACATTCTGTATGTCAAGAAAAGGGTTATTTTCTTAAAATATAATTTCATTTTCATTTTGGGATTGCTTTTCAGAAATAAAAAATAAGAAGTCATCACTGCCAAATTTGTCAAATGAAGTTAATAATAATACAGCAGATAAATTAAGAGAGGTAGGTTGCTATTTTGATAAACATTTAATAGCTAGGACAGAGTGTCCATTTAACGGGTGGAAAACAAATGCAGAAAACTTTCCAAGGCTTGCAAATTTAGCAAGAAATCATCTTTCAGCTCCTGCAAGCACAGTATATAGTGAACGTTTGTTTTTTGAAGCTGGTAATATATATGAAACTAAACGAAACAGACTTCTTGAAAATGCTGAAAAGTTATTATTTTTGCATCACAATTTCAGGCTTTACAGTAATAAATTATTTTGTTACCCCTGTATGTTATTTTGAAGTAACTCATTAAATGCTTTTTCAGTATAGGTAATAGTTTTTTTCTTTTCAATGTATCAAACTCGTTAGTTTGTTTAATCAACATCTAATGTTTAATTTTTAATTAGTAAAGTAATTATATAGTCCTATTTTATTCAAAATTTTTTATTTAAAAGTAAAACTAAAAACTAGAAAAATGATTTAATTTGTGAAAGATTAAATATTTTTACAAGATAGTAAAATATTTATTTTTAATATTTATGAATTTTATTGTTTAAGAAACCGTTATCATCATTATAAATCAGATTAAAAAAATAGATATAAAGTTAATATTTTTAAATTCACTGAAGAAATTTAAACTTTAAATGCAGTATATATTTTGCATTTTAATGTAAAATAAATTAATGTTCCAACACTTACTTAAATTCACATGATGCCTAAATATGCAGCAAGAAAAATATTTTTATTTATGTAATATCATTATATACAGTTATTTATAAGTTGTCATGAAGCTTTAAAATTGCATAAGTATTAGGATTTTTTTTACTTATAATAATTAATGTATTTAGATATAATTTTTTAATATTGTTTGTTGAAAATATTTAAAATCAAATTTTGTTTTGATTTTCTGGAACTTATTTAACCAAATATCTTAGAATATTCGGCCAAATATGCAACTATTCGGCAAAATATCAAATTATATTTGGCTACAGGTATTCGGCTGAATATTCGGTTCAATATTCGGCAAAAGGGCCGAATAGGCCGAATATCGAATAGTGGCCGAATATTCGTTACATCCCTACTTATCACCCGATAAATGATTTTCATATAACGGAATATGAATAATTTTCTTCTGAAAGGGCAAATATATAACCTTCAAGCCACTCGCTTCTTTCACGTGCCATTTCAGTAGAAGCCAATATTTCAGTTATCACGTTATTACACGTTGCGAGATTTCCCCCCCCCCCCCCCCCCCCTGTTGTTTCTCGTTGTTTTTTAATTTAACATCAAAATTGTTCCCAGTAATCGTCGCTACCATGTCAAACTATCGAATGTGAAAAAATGCATTTTTCATTACTTTTAAAAATGGGCCGATTGTCACCACTAAATTTTAATAGTGTTCTTCACCATGGTTGCCAGTTTTGCCTCCTTTTTATTCAGAAATTTCGAATTCATACCAGAAAGTTCAAATAGACTTCAATTAATGACAGACATTTCGAGATTACGTAAGGTAATTTTTTTTCCTCAAAACTTCTCGTGTGAATTCGGCATCTCTAAATAAAAAAGGAAGGCCAGACTGGCAACCCTATTCTTCACAAATATTTTATTATTATTATTATTACTAGGCAAAGAATTCTAATAAAATTTAGTAGTAACAATCGGCCTATTTTTAAAAGTAATGAAAAATGCATGTTTTTAAATTCGATAGTTTGACATGGTAGCGACGAATATACATGCAATCAATAGAAATTCATTTTATTCTTACAATACTGGCAACCCTGTTCTTCACAAACATTTTATTATTATTATTACTAGGCAAAGAATTCTAATAAAATTTAGTGGTGACAATCGGCCTATTTTTAAAAGTAATGAAAAATGCATGTTTTCATATTCGATAGTTTGACATGATAGCGACGATATGTGTAAACACCCTCTGTAGTTCTTAGACACAGATATTTTTAGAAATAGGGCTATATTTTTAAAGCAGCCCCCCACCACCCTTTAAAAAATCTTTGAACAAGTAAATTATACGTTATAATTTTAAATTGCTTCAATTCATCCATAAATATTAATTGTTTATTTTTCTTTTCTCCAGGAGAGAAGTCGTACTACACGCTCTGACAAGACTCCTATGCAGTTACGTGGCCAAGTACGACAGCGACTCTACACAGAGGCTTTGCTTAATGGTATGAAGAATAACTTGTCGTGTTGTTATTTTTTTCTCCATTCTTTCTTTAATGTTTCATTATCGTACATGGTGTTGCTCTAAAAAGAACTGACTGTTTCTAATGTATAATAGCGAGTAAACTATTGAAGTTGTTCTTGCAGGAGAGTAATGTGCAAAGTCAGAAATTTCTTTATAAAGCTTCCTTGTTTTAGTTCTAAATATCAGCGATAGATGGCGTTACACTGTCTCAAATTGTAATGCTACTTATAATAATCTTGCATTTTCAAAACACAAATTATTTTTGGCGTTTTAACGGTCAAACAAAATGAATGGTAAAAAGGTGATTTAACTTTGACCACATTAGTGTCAAATTTTGGCGAACTTGTCGAAATATCGCCAAATTTGGCGACAAAAATAAGTTGCCATATATGAAGCCAACTTGGCGATAACTGGCTGATTTGGCGAAATTCCCTTTTAAATCCGTTAATTTTCCATTATCTTCTTCCATTGGCATATCCTACTATTTTCTATAAAGTGCCATTAGACGCAAAAAAATTAAGAAAGCATTTTTTTAAAGACTATTTTGCTTATTACAGTGTAGTTTGAGCGCTTTAAAAGTTTGAACTATCGCAGCATCGCCATCTATCGGTGATATTTAGAAGTAAAACAAGGAAGTGTAGTAAGGAACTGCCTTGACTTCACACATTACTATCCTGAAGCATTATCTTCAATGGGCTGTCGTTGATTTGTTATTGAATATGAAAAACTTGTCAGCCCATTTTAGATGAATCCAGTACTTGGATGACTCAGATTATTATTATTATCTTTTTAACTTGCAGAAGTTCCCTTTTTGCTTTCTGGCGGTAACATCACGGCTGGTGGCATTGCTTGGCTGTCTATCGACAAAGATTGCGTCTTGCATTACCAAGTTTACTTGTCCGGTCTTGATTCAAAAGAACGACACATTTTGGAATTACTTCAAATGAAACCTGGAAAATATAGTCACACTCTACAAAGAGTGCTAAAAAAATTCGAAGGAGAACAGGTAAGTTATTGAATTAAATATTTATAGTTCTTTGACAAAATAATAATGAATAAAAACAAATCAGGTCGCATCCTCTAAAATACGCCGCGTGCAGCCCAGTTAACGTAGTTTAGCACATTTGCACTATATACAGTTCAGCGTTTGTTTGCGGTTAATATTCCATAAGTAAATTAAATCTTCACCAAAGTAAAATAAAACAGTTTAGTATTTAACAGATATGTAATCAAACTACGCGTTTAAACGCTGAAATAATCAGAATAAAAATGATGCTGTAAATAGCGAAATCAGTGGCAATTTATTTGGGTATTAACCGCTGAAATGCATGTGCACACCCTACGGGGGTTGGATTGTATTTTTAAATTTTTACCACTGCCCAAGCACGCACACATTAGCGAAATTTCATATCTGAGGAAAAGGAAATGTTTCTAAATGCGGAGATCAAAATTGGTTTCACAGCTCCTATAGATGTTCTTTTATAATTTGTCAGTGAATAAGTCAGTCGATATATTGACTGTTATTGTTAAAATCTTACCAGCCATGTCTAGATTTCTACTTGCCATTTGTCAAGTGGCTAGTGTCATTCGCGAAGCTTCCCGTCCATCATAATGTCTTATATTGCTTCAGCTACTTAAAATTGTCGTGACTTTATATTTGTGTATTTTCTTTTTCTATGTCACTATTGGACTTATAATCATTGCCTCGGAAAATCTCTTAAAATTTACTAACTCCCGAAATATTTACTAGAACATATTGTATGCCATCTCAAATTCGATGAGTAGACGTCAAAGACGATAAGTAGATGACATCATCACATTTCACCTTTTTTTTTGGCTTTTAGAACCTTGTCGTTGTATGGCAACGATGCAGTATAAGAATGGTTTGCGATGAAGAACGGCTGCTTGTGCAAATTCATATAGTACTTCTGCAATCACATTTCTTAACTGCAGCAATAAAGTTCACCGATTATCGTATCATTGTTCTACTAACAAGTAGTGCGAAGCTTGTAGTCAAAATTTGCTGCTTGTTTTTTAAATGGTAAAACGAAATTAAATAATTTTTAAAAAAGGCAGCTTAATTCATCATGTGTTCCTTCTGAAGGGAGGAAAGACTACAAATGAAGATCGATGATGTGAGATTGAATACCGCGACATCTTTTTACTACTGTCTTTTGGCATCATCACAAACTTTACCTATTCTACACTGGAATAGCCTTTTTGATTGTCTCTCATTCCATTTACAGGTGGAAGATTTGGCAGACGACCTAGATGGCCGCAGTTTGGCTTTTCTGCAAGCAGGATTCACATACTTAGTGGTAACGTCAAAGTTAGCTGGCAAGGGCAAGGCTGTTCAGCTAAGAGCCAAAATTACGAAGGTTGGTGCTACTTTGAATATATAGATAAACTCAGATTCAACTCATGTGCTCTTTTACTTCTACTTTGTTATTTTTCTTATTTATTAAGCAACTAGTCATCACGATTATTGGTAGCTTATACTTAGAATACCACTTTTGATTTTTATAAAGTTGATAGAAATTGGAACTAATTGGCAGCCTAATTTTGTAAACATAAGAATCGCTCAATAAGCTGTTTTTTGTATATGTGGTAGGAAAGAAATTTCAATATGAAAATTCACTTTTTTTGTACGCATCAAAGAGATATTTTAGTATCCTAATAAAATCCTAAAAACTCGTACAATAATCTAATTAATTATTATCTGTAAATATATTATGTAAAGTGTTTGCATTGTTCACTGCTGCAAAATTCTATAAAATCTATAGTAAAAACAGAAGTTTATTTTTATTTTTACTTATTTGTTTATGTTTTTTTGTATGTGTGTCTGTGTCAGTGGCATCAGTACATCAATATGTATGTGTGTATCAGTGCTATCAGTACATCAGTGTGTGTGTGTGTGTGTGTCAGTATGTATGAGACAGGGGATGATGCATCACTTTACTGCCAGTATTATGATGTACTAAATTTTGCCTTATTTAATTGTATAAAATCAAAAAATTAAATAAGGCCAAATTTCGTACTTAATAATACTGGTAATAAAGTGATGCAGATTCCTTTGGCACTCCGTCACTGGGCGTGTATCTATCTATGTATGTACAAAGTTGTCTTAAAAGACTAGTGCGTGCAGAGCTACAGGATTTGGCAGGAAGATAAAGATACCTGTTTGTCTAAAGTTATGCACCAGCGATTTTTGAATTTTTCGAGAATTTTTTTTTATGTGATTTTTAACAATTTCTTGAGTATCTCTCTATCGATTTTTCGCGTTTCAAATATTTATATAATATGTTTATTTTGTTAGCTAACGGCTCCAGTCAGCTGCATCCCACGATACGACGTATCTTCTATGCAGAGAAATGGCCTTACCTATCAGGATGAGTACAACGATGTTTACGGACCAGACGCTTTGCACAAGTGCTTCTACGAGGAAAACGTTTACGACGACGGGGCGCAGTGGAAAGCTGAGCATGAAGATTGCACGATGTGCTCGTGTCAAGTAAGTTGTTTTTCCAAATATTTTTTTTTTTTTTAATTCTGTTGATGAAAGACTGAAGACACATATAAGTGATATCGGTACTTTTCCGTTACACCAACACCATTGTCGCCAAGCGTAGTAGTTGGCGCCAAATGAGAGGAAAATCAACATTATTTGTGCGAAAGTGATCATTTAAAAAATATAACGTTTAAAAATTACAGAATTTTACGAAATATTTTATTATATTAATATAAATATATATTAAAAATTAGAGACCTAATAAATATTATACAATAAAATAATACTCAGTTTTAACTTCAGGCGTGAAAATGTAAATGTCTCTTAGCATTGCAGTAAACGTTTCACTTTATGAATAAATACATCGGTGCGTGAATTCTGTGAGATAGGATGGTAAATAATGACGAACGCCATTTATTACGCCATTTTTGCGATGCTCCATAATCTCTCAACAGACTGCGTATAACATCTAGGGTTGGGATCAACAAAATTATATTTGTGATTGTCTGTGAAATGTTCGTAGCCGACATCTCACAAGCAAAAACTTTCTTTGTGTATAATTCCATAGCATTGAAACAATGTGTTGCAGATTTTTCATCAGCAGGTAATTGCCAATTGATAAAATCCATCTCAGCGCGGCGAAAAAGGTAAGTTATAACTTAATAAAAAGCATTTTCTCTTCGAAAAATAGCAAATTAAGATTTTTAGGTGGTTACGATTAAATAATAATAATAATAATAATAATAATAACGGATTCATATTCAATAAATAATATTAATAATAATAAAGGATTCATATTTAATAAATAATAATAATAATAAAGGATTCATATTTAATTAATAATAATAATAATAATAATAATAATAATAATAATAATAATAATGAAGGATTCGTATTCAATAAATAATAATAATAATAATAATAATAATAATAATAATAATAATAAAGGATTCATATTCAATAAATAAAAAAATAATAATAAAGGATTCATATTAGTAAATAATAATAATAATAAAGAATTCATATTCAATAAATAATAACAATAATAATAATAGAGGATTCATGTTCAATAAATAATAATAATATTATTAATAAAGGATTCATATTCAATAAATAATAATAATAATAATATTAATAAAGGATTCATATTCAATAAATAGCGAATCACAATGTTTGGCACGGTTTGCAATAAAAATTCTATGCACGGCCAGAGTCGAAACAAATGGCGCATTAGTATACATTATGGCATGATGTTGGTATAAAGGAAAAGAACCGTGATATCTGGTGAATGTAAGTGCATGACAGTAACGATATTACATTTCTCTTTATAGCGAGGACAAGTAGTTTGCGAGAAAATAGTGTGCCCTGAACCGAACTGCGATAATCCCATAACGTTACCAGGAGAATGTTGTACATATTGTCCGGGTAAGTTGAAATTATACGTCATAATATGTTCGCGTTAATTTTGTATATATATTTTTTCTTTTTGATTAAAAAAAAATTAATTTTACTTTCCGAATTTACTTGTAGTTCCTTATATGCTGCAGGTAAAATTTATGGAAAGGTTTGCATCTATACACTCCACTGTTAAAAAATTGCCAAATTGAGTTGAACCAACTTTTGGTGCTGCAGTAGCTGTTACCATTAGATGTTGAAATAACGTATCAAATTTTGGAGCAACTAGAACGCCAAATGTTGGAACGAGATTTCTCCATTTTATGGCTGTATCTACTATAGCACCAAAAGTTGGTTCAACACAGCACATTTTTAGTTTATTTTATTATTATTATTATTTTAATACAGTGTACAGGATGTCCCAAAATTATTGAACCGTTCTTTACTTTTTTAGCTCTTTGGAGATACATTAGGTAATGTAAATTGCAAAAGTTTTTCAAATAAGGTAGGAATCAGAGTTATATAATATAGACGCACGCCGTGCGCGGAAAATTTTCTGCAATACTTTGCAGAAACTTTGCACAAAAAATTTAAAAAAAAAAAATAAATACCAAAAAATTAAAAATATTCCCCAATTTTATGTACGATTTATTTACTGTTTGCGCACAATTCAAAATTTAAAGATGCAAAACATAGTTATGACATTACAGACGCTTGCGAAGGGGTCAAAATATTAAGGATGGATTGCTTCTAAATGCATTGACAAAATAATTGATAAGAATTCAGCTCTTCCTATGATGGATTTTTAGCTTTATTATTATTTTTAACCAAAATAATTATTATTTAATTAATATTAATTAATTTTAAGTGATAATTATTTTAAACTACTGTTTTTAATTTATATCGTCAAAATAATACAACATGTAATTTTATTAAACATTAAATTAATTTGCAGAAAGTTTTTGACTCAATATTTATGTGCGCAGAAAGTTTTTGGTTTTATGCAAGTCTGGTAGGAATTAAGATTATGCTGGTGAAATAGTACTACAACCATTAATTTTCAAACTAGATACACAGATTCACTTTAAAAAAAATTTCTATATGGTCCCTGTACCGTATAAGTTATATTTAGAAAAAAAAGAAGTTCTCCAAGCTCTGACATGTACAACAGTAAAAATACCTATCTTCTACGACCAAAACTCACTGAGTTATAACTTTGAATTATATGAAATTTTCTAACCTTTCCGGCACTAAAATCAGAAAACGTATTTTTAGTACCGGAAAGCTCAGAACTTTCGTAAAATTCCGAGAATCATAACTCGGTGAATTTCGGTTGTAGAAAAGAGGAAATTTTTACTGTTGTACTTGTCAAGAGCATGGAGAGAATATTTCTAAATACAGGGTGTTTCTAAATGAATATCGGGGTTTTAAAGCTTTGTAGTATCTATTATAAAAGACTTAAAATTATACTTAATACATAAAATGAAAGAGCAACTCAAACAGTTTTACCTACAAGCTTACAAGTGTTCAATGTGAACACCTTTCGTCACACGGCACACATCAAGTCGATAGCTCAGTTCTTCCCAAACGCCACTCTAAGCTCACCGATCTGACGGCCAGAGAATCACATGATCTGACGCCATGTGATTTCTACCTGTTGGGGATCATAAAGGATCGAGTGTATGTGCCTCCACTACCAGCTGACCTATCCAACCTAAGAAACAGGATTGAGGCAGCTGTTGCTACAGTTACCCCACAAACACTAATTAACGTTTGGGAAGAACTGAGCTATCGACTTCATGTGTGCTGTGTGGCGAAAGGTGTTCACATTGAACACTTGTAAGCTTGTAGGTAAAACTGTTTGAGTTGCTCTTTCATTTTATGTATTAATTATAATTTTAAGTTGTATGTAATAAATACTACCAAGCGTTAAAACCCCGTCTGGCCGTCAGATCGGTAAGCGTTGAGTGGCGTTTGGGAAGAACTGAGCTATCGGCTTGATGTGTGCCGTGTGACGAAAGGTGTTCACATTGAACGCTTGTAAGCTTGTAGGTAAAACTGTTTGAGTTGCTCTTTTATTTTATGTATTAAGTATAGTTTTAAGTTTTTTATAATAGATATTACAAAGCTTTAATACCCCGATATTCATTTAGAAACACCCTGTATAACTTATAGCACCCAGAGATCGTATAGAAATTTTGAAGAAAATGAATTCAAAAGTGTAACTTTTTGAAAATTAAGTGCAGGATTATTTCATCAACATAATCTTAATTTATAGTTTATTTTTAACACTTTTTCAATTTACATTGCTTGCGTATCTCCAACAGATAAACAATTAAAAGGCCATTTGGGATACCCTGTATTATTTTATACAATATAAAAACAACCATAGCTTGTTCAATCGGACAAAAAAAAAAAAAAAAAAAAAAAAAAAAGAAGAACACTTCACATTTTAATCAACAAATCACCCCAGATTATTATTATTTTATTATATGTAGTTTTCCTGATTTTACTTTTGTTCTGTACAAATTGCCATCAAATAATTTCAAGAAATATACCTGGTAAACATGAATCATTTTTGCACTGTATATATATGTGTGTGTGTGTGTGTGCATAAGAAATATAGCCAGGTGATGATAGGATGAAGCATAATTTGATTGAGCTACTATAAATAATTGGACACGGGGATTCTTCGTTAACCGAACACCGTTTATTAACAGTTCCATAATACAAACGCAGTCCTGTGGGTTCAGAGGAGCCTCTGGGAGCCGTAAATGTGAATTTGGCGACCTACATGGTGACAAGGTTTCTAGACAAGATCAAAACTGCAAAGTCTGACTTTTTCGCGCGAGTTTTGGCATTTTGTTAAGAACTTGCAATATTTTCAAGCAGTGGGCGAGAGTGTCGAAATTGGGATGAAAATTACTTTCAATTGGTTTAACAGGTTTTGATTCATGTGTGGTCAAGACTCCTACGATTCCCGGGACTGTGGCGTGAACAAAGCCTGGTGTAACTGACCACAAACTGCTGCAAAATGTGCTAACGTTTACACTTTTAATCTTACAAGAGAATCACTTTTGGTGAAGCTCGAACCTAACATTGAGGCCTGGTGCATTAAAACCCAATAGCCCAAATTAGAGAACCGATAAAATTTTTCCGAAAAAATTGCATTTATTAATTTTACAGCAGCATAACTTTCTGAAAACGCAGTTTTTGAGACCACTTATCGGACTATTAACACATTTTTTTTTTTGAAAAAGCACTTTAAAATACAAATTAATTAATTATAAGAATAAAATATTGAAAAAAACTTTTAAAATTTCTTCAAGAACTTACGAATTTCATTTTCAAAAAAATACAACATTATAATTACATTTTTGGCGGCGCGAAATTGGCTTTATTCGTTGTCGTCGAATTTTTCCCGGCAAACCTGTCCGAATGTCATAGTCGTCTGTTGTGCGTGAGTAGTGGTTTGGATTTCTAGCACCCTATTTGGCAACTTAGCTCTCTTTTGGCGTGAAATTGACAATTAAAAATGTATGTAATTCAATTTTTGCAGACAAATTTTATCGGTTATCTAAGTTTGGCCTATTTGAGGTATAAAATGCACCAGGTCTCAATGCTAAGTGCGAGTTTCACGAAAAGTGGTGCCCTTAATTGAGTTGGTCAAAATTTAATTTCTGAAAGTGATATTTCTCGGGTTAATAAAACAACTTTCAAAAGAGTAGATTCAGATTTAGACATCAAAAGTTAGGAACTATTTGATTAGAAATTAATTTAAATTAGAGATTTAAAACGGGAATTTAATATTTTAGTATATTTCATATTTATTTATTTATTCAATGTATATCATTTGAATATAGGAAATGGAACAGGCAGTTACGACGTAGGCAGTCATCGATCGCAGCGGATGTGTTTCTTTGACGAAGGTGACAAGAAATATCACGTTGCTGGTAGTAGATGGCATCCTTATATTCCTTATTATGGATTTAGTAGATGTTCTCTCTGTACTTGTGAGGTAAACAAAACCCTTTTTAGTTGTTTCAATTACTTTTTGCTGTATCAGTTATCTAATCTATATATCAGAGACGACAAACCTTTTCACACGTACGTGCCAATTTTTTTCTAAAAATACATTTTACGCGAACATGACGTGCCAACAACCAAAAGAATTATTGTACCAAGTAATAATGAATCAAAAGTGCTTAAAATTTTATTTTTAGCATTAAAACCAAATAGGTATAAATTTGGTGTTACATTTTAAAAAGTAATTGGAAAATTGCTATTTCTATTGTTGCATCTTAGATGCCTAACAATTTATATCAGCTTCGTACTGAGCCATTTTTAACCCTTTGTATCACCGCGTTCCATATCTACAACATACCCAAAAGTCGATTTTACTTATACAGTGGGCTTTAAAAGTTGAATTTATTTATTACTGCTATATTCCAACACAGCAGTTAATATACCGTGAGTCCTAAACTGGACTGACTGATTTTTAAATTCAATAACTTCCAAATGGTTACAGATATTTAAAAAATTCTTACAGGAGAGTAATGTATAATGTCAGGAATTTTTTTACTGCAATTCCTGATTTTAGTTCGAATTATCAACAATAGATGGCGCTGAGAGCAATAGACATCTAGAGATCCTACATAAGAGAGAGATTGGACATTGAACTAAAATGGCGGACATTTCTTATTCATTAAAGTGAAAATACACTTATATTTATGTTCTGCATGGATCTCTGAAGGTATATAAAACGAATTTTCTATGATTTTAATAAAATTAAAAGTGTTAAATGCTGAAGAAAATAAATTGCGTTCTACGGCGATCAATCTATTTTTGAACTAACATGGCGGACATTTCGTCAATATCCAATCTCTCTCTAATGTAGGATCTCTATAGACATCCAATGCAGACGAAAGCAAAAATCACCCAGAGGCTAACGAAAAAGACAGGCTACCGCGGTGCATTCCACTTATCTTTTTTCACAGACCGCTAGAGTGACGTGATGCTATTTTCGTACACCTTAATTGTTGCATTCGAACATCACGTGACTCCGGCGGTCCGTAAAAAAAATATATGTGTAAAGCACCGCGGTAGCCTTTTTTTTTATTGACGTGAAGGAAGAGGTTCAATACATGGAGGTGGTCTCATTCATCAATAAAATCTTATTCAGAATCGGGCCCTAAGAACAAGATTGTATTAGCGAATGAGACCTACTCCATGTATTGAACCTCCTTCCTTCGCATAAATGCTGGGTGGTTTAAGTTTTGTCCTGGATTACACTATTTTTACACCCCTATCGCTCGCAGCGCCCTCTAATACTGGTAATTCGAACTAAAACAGGGATCGCAATAAAAAAAAAAACTCCTGACATCTTACTTTACTCTCCTGCTAGGATTTTTTAAATATCTGTCACCGTTTGAAAGTTATTGGATTTTAAAATCAGTCAGTCTAGTTTAGGACACACGGTAAATTGTTCATAAAATTCTCAACACGGCGAACAGGAGTTAATTTTTCCCGCCAAAGTTTTTTATAATCATTTGAGCAGTTTCGCATCGTTATTGCTGAAAGAACTTCGTAAATTTTCTCAACTAAAAAGTTTGGAGACGTCCAAAAATAGATTTTTTACAAAGGTAAGTTCGTATACTTTACAATTTTGCATTAGAAAATTGACAATATTTATTAGAAGTATGCAATTTGCTATTTATTGCAGTTGTGAAAAAGTACTTTTTAGCCAATATATATATATGTTTTCATTTTTATGTTCTATTTTTTTTACATGCTGAAAATGGTGAATTCTAATTTCTGAGTAAATATTTTTCAAATCGGAGTTGTTCGAGTCACAAAGTGTTAAGAGAATCAAAGCTTTACTCGAGTCATCTGAAAAGAAGTTTCTACTTGAGTTTAGCTTGAGACAAGCTCAGCTAGTCTAAATTCGTGCATTTTGTGCAATTTAATCATATTTTGATTTAGATCCTGAATCTATGCTGTACCGAATATAATCAGCTACGTGCCATGTATTGCCATAGGTTTGACGTCCCTGCTATATCTGTGACATATGAGTGATTGTGGCGAAGTAGGGCGGAAGAATTTTTCTCCTTTTTGTCAGAATCAAAAAAAGGAGGTTATGTAACACTTTGGACTTTTTTTTTTTTTTTTTTTTTTATCTAAGCTTCACAAGCTGTAAATATTTGTATTACAGATTCTGTTTTCTGTTTATGATGGGTGTATACAAAATGACAAGGTACATGCGAAATACAAACCTTTAAAAAATATATCGATTTCATTTGACCGGAATCTAAGTTAAAATTCATAAAGATACAACTAAATGTAAATATATTGCTTGAAGGTGCGTAAAAACATACATAAAACATTTAATCTAAGTTTTTAGGGTGATTTAAGTATCATATTGTTAGAATTTTATTTTCATTTTTTAAAGTTCAACAGCCAAATATTTAACATTAAATGTAAAACCAACTGATGGGAATATCTTAATATCTGTCCCTTATCTGACCTAAACAATTCAGGAAATACATTTTTATTTTTTATTATTTGTTCTGCAAATTATATTTTTGTTTAATATATATTTATATACGAGGGGGTCGGTCCAGACTTTTCTCCCAGGATCCTGTTTTTGTGAAATTTGGAACAGCATTTGTGAAAAATCTAGTCATAATTTTGTGAATTTGAAATCATCGTTATATTCAGGTTTTGTTTATACATTTTTTAAGAATTTATATATTTTTGTATGTAAAATACACATATTTTCTTTATGTATGTAAAATGAAATGTCTAATTCGCTTTTAAATGATTAAATTTGTGAAAGTGTCAGTTTAGAGATGAAAATTTTTTGTCAAAGGTTCAGTTTAGAGATGGAAAAATTTTGTGAAAGGCTTATTTTTATGACAAAGAATTTTGTGAAGGATGCTGTTTTGAGGTGAAAAGTTTTGTGAAGGGTCCTGTTTTGAGTTGAAAAATTTTGTGAAGGGTCCTGTTTTGAGATGAAAAATTTTGTGAAGGGTCCTTTAAAGGACCTATTTTCTTCCTAAACAGATCCTTGTATACGTATATATAATCTAATATTATTTATTTATACATTACGTATACAGAAACAAATACATTTACATAATGTTTTTTTTTTATTATTTGTTCTGCAAATTATATTTTTATTTAATATATATTTATATACGTATATATAATCTAATGTTATTTTCTTGGAGAAAAAAAATTGTTATTTGGCCGCCAAATATTCAGTATTCGGCCTAAAATTTGGTCGAATATTCGGTATTATGTTAGTTGGCCAAATCACTATTCGTCACATCCCTAATTGTTATTATTATATTCCTGTCTATATTTTATGCCAAGTAAAAAAACAAAAAACAAAAGCATATTTATCTATATATTTTCAGCCGAAGACTCTTATAGTGAAATGTGAGCGTATCACCTGCCCACCCCTGACATGTGCCGAGAAAGAATCTTATAGAGACCACCCGAGAGCGTGCTGTAAAAAATGCCCTAGTAAGTACCATGCCAAAAACTATTCGTTGCCAGCGTTACAATATTTCATAAAACATTCTCCAACAGATTGTGTTGAGATTCTATGTTTTAACACTCTAAAAATGACATTTTCAAAACTGAGCAAAAAATACTCGAATTTGAGTATGTCGCATAGTCAAAATGACTCCGAATCAAATTTACTCAAGTTTGAAACATGTATAGTATATACTCATTTCTGAAAACATGCACACACTCAAGAATAAAACATCATGGGCTCCTATTTGAGTGTGTCCATGTTTCAAAAATGAGTATGAACTGACTTCTATGTGCTCATTTTTGAGTATGTCCATGTTTAAAAAATGAGTTTGAACTGATTCTAATCATTTTTGAGTATATCCATGTTTCAAAAATGAGTATGAACTGACCTGTATGGTGCTCAGTTTTGAGTATGTCCATGTTTCAATATTCTGAGTATATCTGGTATTTCAGAATTGAAATGATTGAGTCGTTCTATTTGAAACAAAAAGTTTCATAACAAAATGAAAACATCGATTTACTCAGCAGTGGTCAGGAAAAAATTCAGTCAAAAAAAGTGATAAACACCAGTATATTCTTATGGAAAAATTCATGTTGATTATTTGATCAAATAATCCGATTTTACCCGAACCCGGTCAGACCCGTGGTCGGGTTGACTTTAAATGTTTCGGTTTCAGGTTGAGAAATAATTCCCGAAATATAACCCGATTCTTTCGGGTCGGATTCTAGTTGACCCGACATTTCAAAATAAATTCATAAATATATTTTTTTTATTTAAAAAAAAAAAAAGTATACATTTGAATATTAACACTTTGCCGTCCGCATGTCTCGTAAAAATACTTCTATTCGTAAAATGTTGAAATGATTGATTGACATCAGAATTTAGAAACAAATTTATTCGAAAATAAGTAAAATATTTTCTTCATGTACTTCATAAAAGGGAATTTTTCATTCCAAAATTCTGGTGCCAATGTAGCATTTAAGGATTAAAATTAAGTTACTCTACGTACTGTGGTCACTTACCACTGTGGTGTCGCCGGACGACAAAGTGTTAATGGGCGTATACGTATTTAATTTTAATACAAAAAAGGTAAAATAGATATTAGAAATATAATTGTAGGCTACTTTTCCATAATTGTGTAAAAAATGGATTAATTTTCATCCACTTCGGGTACGAATATTACAGATTCGGGTTGAAGTGTGTTGGATTTCGGGTTGACGAATTTTTTCTTTTTCTTTCTTTCTTTTCTTTTTTCTTTTTTTTTTTTTCCTCGGGCTTCGGGTTGATTTTAAGCAGAAATTTAGGGTGACTCGACCCATGTTGCACTCTTCACTCCTCTGTAGATATCTGGCAAACCATTCATTTTCAAAAAAAATATATATATATATTATCATTATTTTTTTTATTTTAAAGTGGAATTTTAGGGGAAAGATATGCAAAAACTTTCTCTAGTACTTTAATTTTGTTTTAATACATTTATAAATTACGTATAATTATTATTTTTTATTAAATCTTTTTCTAGACTCTGTTACAGTTAAATCCCATGCTGTAATTCCACCATCCGTTGGTCAGTTAGGTGATCAAGAGGGCGAAAAATTGTCCGCAAAGGACATTTTAGCGGCTGGAGGTAAGTAAACGTTTCCCTATTTTGCCTGTTATAGTATGTGTAAATGCATTCACTAAGATGCAGGATCTCCTAAATTGGACTGATTGGACCTTTAAAATTTTAAGTAATAAGTAAACTGTGACAGTTATTGAAGGTATTCTTTCAAGAAATTTAAGTGTGAAGTCAATAATTTCTCTATTCTGCTATCTCATTTTAGTTCCAAATATCACCGATAGATGTCGCTGAACTGTTTCAAACGCTCAAACAAATGTATAACAATCGATCAAAGTTCGCTCTTTTTGATCTTCATTTTTTTTTCTTGAAGCTGCAAGAAAAGAGGTCGGTTCTTGATTTTGAAATTTTTAAGGTTATTTTCTGGGTTAGCAAGTTTCTGCCGGGGTGGTTAAAACCAGTGGTTGTAACCGGTTAAAACTGGCATGGCAGAAACTAGTTTCTGCCTGTAAGTGGCAAAAACTGGCAGAAACTAAGAAATAATACTAATAAGAACTTTAATCTGCAATGATTCATAATTCACACATGTATTTGATATGTAAACAATTATTTTAAAAATTAAAACTAAAGATTATGAATGTTATTCAGAGTAGCAAAAAGTTTCAAAATGATCATATAAATATACTTTGTTTATATAATACTAATTATTTTCTTTCACTTGAAAAACATAAATTTTTATAATGGTAATCTAATGCTGTATAAGTTTATCTATTAATTTTATTATTTACAGTTGAATTTCTATTTAAAAGTAAAAAAAAAAAAGAAATTTACAAAAAATTCTATGATATTTTAACAAATCACTTTTCAGAGTATTTTAAAATAAATAATACAATGCAATAATTTAAAGATTATCTACTATAAAGATTATCTATTATATAGTTTTCTATTTTGTCTTTTAAACTGAGATTTTAAAATACTCGTTGTAATTGTTAATAATTGTTTATAAGTAAAATTACACAACCATTTTATTACAAAAATTTTATTTGTTACATTACTCCTTTTTCTAATACAAATTCATTTTTTAATTAAAACTATCCACAATACATATATTTTTTATTTATCCTGAATAAAATGTACTTAAGAAATTTAATACTACTAAAAAATTCTCAGATTATGTCATGCCAGTTTCTGTCAGTTAAAACCGGTTATAACCACTTTCTGCCGGCAAAAACGCAGTCCTGGTTATTTAAGCAGGATTAGAGTTTGAAACAGTACTGCACAATCTATCCCTGATATTTGGAACTTAAACAAGGAAGCGTTGTAAAGAAATCCCTCACTTACAGACATTATTCACCGACAATTATAACTTCTATAGATGCCATTATTTACTTGTTGAATTTTAAAGACATGCAGTCCTTTTTAGGAGATCCTATAAATTGTTATATAATTATGTTTGTGAAAAGCACTTTTTTTTTAAACCGAATCTTTATATATTCTTTTAGGCTGTAAGTACCGCGGGCATGTGTATCCCAACGGCGATGAATGGCATCCGACGATTGAACCATACGGAACTGAAAAATGTATAAAGTGCAATTGTAAGGTAAGATAAAAGAATTTTAAAGAAAATAATGTTTTAATAGCAGCAATTTTCACACATCAAACTTCAGTAAAACCCGCTAAAACGGAATCGCACAGAACCGGAAAAGAATTATGTTTTAGACACACTGCAAAAAAAAAGTGTTGATAATACTGGCAGCGCGGTAACGTATTACTGCTTATTTTACTGTTTATTACTGTTAATTTTACGCTATAATACTGGCAGCTGGGGTGCCAGTATTATACTGTAAAATCAATACTTTTTTTTTTTTTTTTTTTTTTTTTTGTGCAGTGCAGGTTTTCTTCTTACCCGGGTATAATTCTTTGGTAATCTTTGACCACGAAAAATTTCCTTTTAAGGCGGCATTCTTTTATATACAAATTCCATTTTCTCATATTCTAAAATGTATTTTAATCAGTGGTCGAAAAAACTACTTTATTTTTGTAGCGAACTGCAACTACAACTACTTTTTCGAAAATGTAGCCAACTACAACAACTTGTTTTAAAAAGTAGCGACTACAAATTACTTTTCAAAAGTAATCTCTACTTTGCTACTTTCAGAATTCGTCAAGGGATTCAATCTACACTTGAAATTGAGGACACGGATATTGGCCCCTCGTTATATCGCGTTTGCCGAAAAACAGTTAAATCATTTTTTTTTCTTTACATGTGTTCTAAGACCTTCCTTGGCGCCAAATTCCAAGGTTCTGGGTCAATTGGAAGTGTCCAATAGGTTTTGTTCTCAAAACCTATAGGGTACTTCCGGTTGGCCTAGAACCTTGAAACTGGACACAAAAGAAGGTCTTATAGTACCTGTAACGGAAGAAATCCGAAAATCATTAATTTATAATTCTATGTAAAATTATTACACAATTTAACATAATCGGAATTTCCAAAAACGCTCTTTTAAGGCAATAGCTTTTTATTGCATTAAATTAGGAGCTCGAAATTTCTACACAACAACGGGACCATGGACCTTATTATTTGATATTAATTTCAATTTTATACCCTCAGCCGTACCTAAAGAAAACGGTCTTGACAGTCAAAGGAACAACAAAGCGACGTTATAAGGATTCCGTTTTTACTTACCCATCATGCGTAGAATAGGGTAAATTTTGTGATCGTTGTAAAAATCGGAAATTTTTTTTGGTGGATTTACACGTTTCAGACACTGGAGATTTTGAAAAACATATTTATAGGAAAAAAAAAAAAATGCCGTCCGTCTGTCTGTGTGTGTGTCTGTAAACTCTCTCTCTCTAGCTCCCGAACAAATTGAGATAGAGACTTGAAATTTGGTATGTACTATCTTTGTATGTAATAATGAGAAGAAGCTTATTGAATTTCAGTAACCTCGATTATCCGGAACTAACTTTTTTCGGACTCTCGAAATATTCGTTCTGATAAAAGGCATATAAAAATTTTCGAAATTGTTTATTTTAAGGAGCGACTATAAAATACAATAAAAAAACATAAATTTTGCATAAAGAATGAAATCGATCGGATAACGAGTTGCCGAGATATTTGTAATCCACACTCTTCGCTTTTTCATGACCCTGTATTTCATTTAAATTTCAATTCAAAGATATATTTTAATTGGAAATGAAACACTTAATCCGACGCAGTAAATTGTTAGTTAATATGATTATCATTTTTGGAGTTATAAGGATGTTTCTTTTACGCAATTCAGTAATAGAGCATTCAAAGTTTATGAATATAAAAATCCCTAAAAATATCATCAAGCCACGATTTTATTCGAATTGCAATGCATTTCATAAGTAGTTTACACATGTTTCATTTTCATATTTTATATTATGCATATCCATGATGGGTAAGTATGACGGTGGCCCCCAACAACCACTAGTTTCCTTTTGAGGTAACGGAACCCTAAAAAACGAGATGAACATTGATCTTCTTCTTCAGGTAGATAAGAGAATGAAAAATACTCCACCCCATATTCCAAAATTACCTTGTTCGGTTTCGAATACACGTATATGACCTTTTCTTTTTTGACGAACTCCTTTTTCTGCCATCCATTTGTTTCTGAGAGAGATCAGAGAGCCGCATCTCCATTCGGTATCAGATGACGGCAGAAGAGAAAAGACAATTTCTTTTTCACTTAAGACATCGACTATACGGCGTATCCCGAGAGGCCTCAGAGAAATGACTCTGATAAGAGGGAAGTAAGAGATAAAGAAAAGAGGCACAAAATCGGGTTTCTCTGTTTCGTTTTCGAAGGTCCCCTTTTAAATATGAAATAAAGGGACATGACCCAGAAACGCATACACACACTGCAAAAAAAAAAGTGTTGAATTTACAGTATAATACTGACACTCCAGCTGCTAGTATTATACCGCAAAATTAACAGTAAATGTTTATTACTGTTAATTTTACGGTATAATACTAGCAGCTGGGATGTCAGTATTATACTGTAAAATCAACACTTTTTTTTTCAGTGTACAGGACTTCCATTGGCGACTGTATTATTATTATTATTATTATTATTATTTTGTCTACCTCTATTTCTAAACAATAATCTACTTTGAAGATTATTGGAAATCTATCAGGAAAATCTTTGTTTTGAAATAATGTAAGATAAAATAATAATAATAATAATAATAATAAAAATAATAAAATGGCAGCTGTTTATATATAAGTAGAACAGTTGCAAGTTACATAAATCAGACTTAACAAGTCTCCTGATTTTTCATATATTTCTTCTGATTTTCTTACACATTTTTCAATAGTCTGTTATTTTGATTATCAATAATTTGTCTCAAATAAAAATTTAAATCTTTATTGTTTTATAATGTGATTATGAGGAAAGAAAAATTTTCTCAGCTATTCGTAGTTAATTTAAAATCATGTCAAACAAATGTAATATGCTTGAGTTTTTGTTACATGTGAGAAGTATATATTATTTCCTTATTTGGGTTAAAGTGATATATTATATTTAATCTTCAACGATAACCAAGCACAATTTAAAGTTAAACTTGTACTAAACATGCTTACATTTAAAAAATAATGTTTTTACTGGAAAAAAAAAATCTTGATTTTTTAAATAAAATTTTCTGATCTTTAAACTTTCAGAACTTGGCCAGTCTGCATAAACACACTTAACCCTAGATTTGTACGATACATTGATTTTTCAGAAACGTTATTTTTTAAATTTGTACCATAGATGGAATATAAAAAAATCCCTTTTCAGACAAATTTTGCCTGCCACTGTCTGTTATAATTGTATTTTTCGTCAGGGCCAAGAAAATATTCTGTTATAGGCAGGATTCTGTTATAGACAGGTCACGTTTTTACAGATTTTACTATATTAATATAAGTTCTGTTACCCTAAGCTCAGAAGTGCAAAATTTATTGGCGATCTGAAAAACCCCATTAATTAAGACCTAACTAATCCCAATAAAAAAAGTATAGATATTAAAAAAATAATGTATTTTGTGATTGTGACTGAAAATAATGTACAGTAAAACCTTCTAAGACGGAATTGCACGGAGCAAGAGAAAAATCTCGTCTTAGCTAGGTTTCTGAATACCATTCATTGTAAATGTATTGTATTCTTTTCGCCAGTACCATGAATGTTTTCCCGCAAGATTCCGCTCTCACAAGTTTTTTTAATATTTTGGCAGGTTGAAGACCCTTTTTTTAAATTATACGTATGCTCAACAGAATTATTTTGTACCAAAAATCGCAGAAACGGGAATAGAGACAGTATTCTGTTGATTAAATTAAAATAATAAAATAATAGACTCGAGCACTTTTTTAACTTAAAATTTTCCAGACTTAAATAACTAAGAAGTAAAAATAAAATAAAATAAAGTTAGAACTTCAGTTTTATAAATTTGTGCATATTAATGTTTTTTATTACTCAGCACACTTCTTTTAATTACCTAACTTAGTGCATATCTTTATAAATAGGAAAAATACACCAGTATAACAACTATATGAAGAAAATCTTGTGTGGATGAATATATACACTAAAACCCCACGTTTAACACACAATATCGAACTGTAACACAATGAACAGACGTACGTTTCGTGAGTAACTTGGACACACATCATCAATGTCAGTAAAAATAAAAATTATATCCCCCCCAAAGACATGAAACAGAGTCGAAAAACCCAAATGACAGACAACAACACACCGAAAGCTATTTTGCATTTTATAATAGCATTAGCTTAAAAATAGCTAATATTTTAAGAAATTATGATTTTAAAGTTGTTTTTAAGCTACTTAATAAACTAACTTTTTCACCGTTAAAGGATAAAATACCACATCAAAACTTTTAGGGTATTTACAATATCCAATGTCAATGTGGTTTGTTCTATATTAGGACAGACTAAACGACAACTCCGTTTTAGAATCAATGAACACAGAAACTATGTTAAGAAAAAGGAATTACAAAAATCCTCTATTGCTTGTCATTGTTGGAGTGAGGGACAAATTTCAACTTTGATTCAGCCACTATTATTAAGAAATGCAATACTCCTTTAGATTTAGGCTTCTTTGAAGCGGTTTATATTCATACATTTGGTAACTCCCTGGTCAACGATTTTTCAAGCGTACCTTACATCTCACCTTTCTAGGCTGATTTACTCTGTCATAGTGTATCACTTCCGGCTTAATCTTATTGGTTGCTTGTGCGTCATGAGCTTTCGGTGTGTTGTCTGTTGTCTGTCATTTTGGTATTTCGACTCTGTTTCATGTCTTTTTTTTTTTTTTTTTTTTTTTTGGGGGGGGGGGGGGATATAATTTTTATTTTTACTGACACTGATTATGTTAATCCAAGTTACTCACGAAACGTACGTCTGTTCATTGTGCTGCAGTTCGATATTGTGTGTTAAAAACGTGGATTTTAGTGTATAACAAGTATATGTTTCAGGTCGCTATAGATTTAAGGGTGTTAGTCAGTTAGATCACAAAAACCCCTCGCTAATGTTAAACCTACAGGAGTGGAATGCATTCCTATTTTTAAAATTTCTCATGAGGAAATTAATCTTTTTAACTCTTTTTAAAATTATTATTTGTAACATTCTTAAAAGATATCTCTTTCTTTTTTAGCTGTCAGAATATTTATAAATTATATACTTAATTTTATTTGAAGTAGTGTTAAAATCTTACTCACAGCTCGTCAACTTCATTAAGGTATTACACGTGATATATTAAATTAAGCATTAGTTAGAAATATTTTGTCAATCAAAGAAATAAGTGATCCAGAAATAAAGATAGTACACAGAAAAGATATGTTGAAAATATTAATTTTCTGAGCAGATATTTAAAAAATATAAATGCGATTCACGCCCATAGGTTTAACATTGGTGAGCAAAATTGGAGATCTGATTGATCAACACTCTTAAGGTTGTTATCAAATCCAAAAAGGTTATTTTCAGACACATTTAATTTTTTTTTTTTTCGGAAACGCGTGAAATGGACAGATGTTCTTACTCAGAAACTATACAATCGAAATACGTTTTCCGTTTTTTGGTAAACACAAAAGATCTTTCAGAAAATACTGTCAAAGTTGGCGTTTTGAATCGAATTTTCGGACATGACAGCGATAGAATGGAGAAAAACACCTTGTCAGGTGACCGGAATCGCTTATAACTCGATAAGTAATTTATTTATAAAAAAAAAAATGGAAAACTCATTTCGATTCCAAATCGCTTCAATAGTCAGACCTGCCCAATTTATGCCTCTGCGTTTAAAAATGAGTCAGAAATTGTGTAAGAAAGCAGGGGTCGATGCAGGTTTTTATTCTTGGGGCCCATTTCGTGAAAAGTAAAGGTTATTTTTGTGAAATTTATTAGATTTTTGTGAAAAATAACATTTTGCAGCAAAAGTTGAAATCCAGTTAATCAAATTCGAACCAAGCATTTTTTAAACAAAAACTTTTTTAATCTTTTTGCTGACATTTTCCTCTCTGGTGAACTTGTTCGTTTACAAATTACACATTTTAAAACATCACAAAATAATAAATAAATAATAAATAGGGCTATGATGTCATACACTCACGCACAGTTTTTTTGTTTAATCGGTTATAAAAAGGAAAAAAGTCGCCAAATTTAGGGGATTTTTTCCTTTAATGACAACTTAGCCATTGTATCAAGTTCTTGTTTTGGCGCGGGCTTGAAAATCGCGCCAATCAAAAAGTCGCCAAAAATCTGCGTGAGTGTAAAGCATCTGTTCCATAAATAGTAAGTTTTTATGGAATAGATTTTTGTGAAGGGGCCCATTTTATCGAATTTATTTTTGTGAAGGGTCCCTAAATAGGCCCCAAATTTTTCCTGGATCCCCTTATAGCTAATATATATATGTACGTGCGTTTTACCCCCTTTCCTTTTTCTCCATTCTCGACCTCCCCTTCCCTCCTTCTTCTAACTTACTTCTGTGTTGAAATGTACACAGTTATAACACTTTTTACCGCTGACGCTATTTTTTTCTATATTTTATTAATAAAACATTTAAATTTTAATAAAATGATGTATTACCTTTTTTTAAAAGTAATAGAATAAGTTTATTTTATAATATCATCGTAACACCCGCATTCGAATCACCGGAATCCTCCGACACTCTTTGCGGCCCTATATGTGTCTCGGAATAGTCTTTCTTACTCATATTAAATCTTTATATATAAATATAATATGTCTTAGAGAAATACAAGAAATTTATATCTCCAAATGTAAAGAAATCAGGTTAAAAAGTCAATGGATGGCATTAACAATAATTAATTCCATCTTATCAGTGTTTTAAAAATCATTAGAGCGAACGTATCACCTTCAGCCAAGTTCGTAAACAGCTCAGACGACATCACACAAAGTAAAATAAAAATAAAACAGTATTTATTCTTTTTTAATTTCTTCTTTTCTGCCGGTTGATTTTCTTCCGTCAAGTGCTGAATGGGGAAAAGACCATCGTCGAGTAAAATTAGGATGAGTCACTTGTTTGTAAAGGTGACCTTGCTGCTAGCGCCATCTCTTGGTTCCAGACGGAATCGTATTCTGTAGGAAAACCAATATCACAGCGATCACCCGACTCTTTTAGGGGCCTGCACAAACGAAAATTTCAAGGCCGGGCCCGACCGACCCGGTGTAAAAGCTAAAAGTTTACCCAGGCCCAACCAAAAATTAATTAAATCAGTGCCGAGTCAACATTTTCTACAATATTTATGCAAAAAAATGCTGATGTTTCTTAGCTAATATTATCCTACAATTAAAATTCTTTTAAAAGAATACTAGAAACAGCTAAAAATTTTAAGTGCATCAATTTTTAGATAAAATATTCGGAATTCATTCAACGAGAAATTAGATTTAGACAATTACATCAAAATGAAGACTAAAAAAATGATCGTTGTTCTGAAGGAAAGGAAAAAATGGTGGGGAAAAAAATAATAATTTTGAAATTCCGAGAAAAAAAAGAGACTTGATTTAAATATATATTTCTCTTTAATTAAATTTCTAAAGATTCCGTTCACAAATGTACGGATCACTATTATTTTTTAAAAGAAAAAAAGAGTGACCCGGCAGAGTCCGTAAAAACGAAGTCCAGTTCTGGTCCGAGTCTGCAGGAAAAAAGTAAGCCCGGCTGGAGTTTAATGAAAGAAAATCGGCCCGGTCCCATACCGGTTTTTTCATTCCGGAACATACTATGACTCTGAATGGGGACTAAAATCTAAGGTGAAGTGCGGCCCCCCCACCCCCCCAAAAAAAAAACTGTTTTAGTGCTTCTTTCTCTTAGTGTTTACTTAATTTATCTTTTTTCAAGATCATCAGATTTTTAATTAAATTTGAATATCCATGGCAGGACATAGGCTGTATCGTGCACAGGTCGGACTTTACCCGACCCAATCATGAAAAATCTGCTTAAGAGTCAACCCGAATCTGACACACTTGAACCCGAACCCGAAGTGAAAGAAAATTAATCTATATTTTACACAATTATGGAAAAGTAGTCTACAATCATATCTCTAACATCAATTTTATCTTGTTTGTATAAAAATGATCACATATACACTCATTAATATTCGAATAGATAGTGTTTTTCAATTTAAACATATTCAGGATTATTTTTTGAAAAATCGACTCAACTCGCACACGATCCTAAAGAATAAAAACTCAACCGAAACCCGAAACATTTAAAGTCAACCCGACCCGACCGGAACCTCCGGTCGGGTAGAATCGTGTTACCCGACCCGATGCAGGACTCGTGCTGCGCCCTCCCTTGTCGGCGTTCGTGACGCCTTCTCTTTATGATATAGGACCGTTTCCGTGTATTGAGGGGACCGTGTAGAACTGGACTTCATTTTTCCAGACTATCTCGAGTCACTTTTTTTACTTTTAAAAAATAATAATAATCCGTGCATTTGTTAGCATTATCTTTAGAAATTTAATTAAAGAGAAATATATTTTTAAATCGACTCTCTTTTTTCTCGGAATTTCAAAATTATTATTTTTTTTCTCACCATTTTTCCTTTTCTTCTAAACTACGATCATTTTTTTTTTAGTGAGTCTTCATTTTCATGTAATTGTCTAAATCCAATTTCTCATCGCATGAATTCCGAACATTTTATCTAAAAATTGATGCACTTAAAATTTTTAGATGTTTCTAGTATTGTTTTAAAATAATTTTAATTGTAGTATAATATTAGTTAAGAAACATCGTCATTTTTTGCATAAACAGGGATCTGTTTAGGAAAAAAATGGGTCCTTTAAAGGACTCTTCACAAAATTTTTCATTTCAAAAAAGGACCCTTCACAAAATTATTTTTCCTAAAACAGACTCTTCACAAAATTATTTTCCCTAAAACAGGACCCTTCACAAATTCTTTGTCTTCAAAATAGGTTTTTCACAAAATTTTTCCATCTTTAAACCAAACATTTCACAAATTAATCATTTAAAAGTAAAATCTGACCTGTCACTTTTACATATATAAAGAAAATATATGTATTTTATATCCATATATGTTCTTAAAAATGCATAAACAAGAACCTGAATATAACGACCATTTCAAATTCACAAAATTATGATTAGATTTTTCACAAATATAAAAAGCTGTTCACAATTTCACAAAAACAGGACCCTGCGAAAAAAGTCTCGACAGACCCCTGATAAATATAGTAGAAAATGTTGACTCGGAACTAATTTTATTAATTTTTGCTTGGACCTGGGTAGACTTTTAGAATCGTGTTACCCGACCCGATGCAGGACTCATGCTGCCCTCCCTCTTCGGCGTTCTTGACGTCTTCTCTTTATGAGATAGAACCCATTTATTCACAGTCTCTCGGCGTCTTTTCCCGTAAGACTCATTTCTATGTAAAAGTTGTCATGTTCAAAGAATAGCTGAGGTCTGCAGTGCGTATTAATAGTTTTTGCGACTGCGAATGATATTATGATGTTGTGGGAATATCCTTGGACTCTGCCAGCCGGATCCTTGTCACCAAATTTTTTCTTGAGCATGATGTCGTTAAAGTTACTATTCCCGAATACACTTTCCACTGTTGTCTTCTCAACTGGCTCCTAATCGCCTCTATCTTAACTTTTTTTATACTTAAGGTTGTTCTAAAAATTTTCTTCTTTTAACCGGAAAATGCACTTCAGCAAAATGTGCCGAAAGCAACTTTCATTTTCGTTTTCATTTGAAATATTCTAGATTAGATTGCTAAACACAACACTGTTTTTATATTTTACTGTAATTAGGGTACACTTTCTTTTTGAGTTGAAGTAATAGCTGAGCTGGCAGGATCCTAGCTAGATTCATTTGCACCCTGACAAAACTCTTGATTTTGCGTGTCTAAAATATTATGTGCTATAATAGAAGAATATGAGAAGGGCAAATGCCGGTCACACTTCCATTGTGATGTTACTCCACTACTGATATTGAATATATTAGGGAAAAAACTTTAATAAAAAAATATAAGAAAGGCAAGTGACGGTCACACTTCCATTTTAGCGTTACTCTACACTCCATATTGAATATATAGGGAAAACATTTGGAAATCTGTTAAATACACTTCATTGCTGTAGGTACGGGGGAGTGGGGGAGTACTTTCCGAATATGAATGCAATTTTCGAAATAGAGCTCATCTACATATTAAAAATTGAGCAAACTTTCATTTTTCAAATAGCAACATCCACTTTTGACACTTTATTTATGTTTTTTGGATCAAAGCAATCCAGAACAGGTATAGGAGAGGGGGGGGGGGGGGGTAAGACGACGAGCTTAGTCCTTAACAGCTCTGACAGAAATTGTCGCATAGCTATACTGTGAGCAATCTCTGGGACCGCTTAATCGGTAAATGAATAAAAGCCTGGATTAACTCATAGGATAATGTTTCTGTACTAAATTTTACGCACAGGACTATTGTAATTAAAATTCATTTATTCAGAAGTGTTTAGCGGTAGAACTAGGGCCCCAAGCGAAACAAAATTTCTCTAGTATTTATAGTCAAACTGAAAATTGCGTTAACCCCTTGAAGGGCACCGGTATATTATATATACCACTTAATTTTTATCCCAAAATGCCACATTGACACTAGAATTTTATAATCAAATTTTGAATTTATAAGGTACATAAGGAAAAGCATTTACTTATTTTAGAATTAATTCGTTCGTGAATCCTGGTGTCAATCAATCATTTCGATATATTAGCTACAAGCGTACTTTGCCCCTGAAGGGGTTAAAGTGTGAAAATTGAGAGGGGGGGGGGGAGCTATGTGTGAGATTGCTCTAACAGCAGTTAAGGATTAAGCTTTCAAGATTTTTGGCGAATAACTGGATTAAAAAACTGTAGAGACACTTCTTATAATCCTTTTTTCCAACAGAAAATATTTGAAATGTTTTCATCTACCCGTACTATTGCGGTGTACTATAGTCAAGTTGCTGAAAATGGATGATTTTGACGTAATTTATAGAGTCTCATTTCATAAAGATCAATATAATATATTCTATTGTGCTGATTTTTTTTTTTTAAATGAATAATTTTCACAGTTAGCAGGTCTTTCATAATTAGCTATCATGGTTTCTATTTTAGAAATAAGCTGTTATTAATTTTTTTTTAAATAAGTTACAGGTGAATTAAAGGTTAACTTTGTATCCTCCTGTATTTTAAAATTCCTGTGCTAATCCAAACAGTATCAGGTTTTTATTAAACGAAATTGTCTTAATATCATCTGTGAAATATATATTTCTCCCTTTAATTTACATATCTAATGCAATTATTACCATTTCCTTCTTTGTTTCTTTATTATTTAATTTTCCGTAACAAAAAAATCTTAAGAACATTTTAATAAACACAAGTGTAGTAAACGATGAAATTTGTTATTTAAGACGCTCATAGATGGCAGCACCAAAATGTAGTTTCATTCATCATTCATAGATAGCAGCACTAAAACTTGCCTCTCTGGTTTAGATGACCTTTTTGCTCAATTCTCATTGTCTCCAAACGGCTTAAATTTATTATTAAATTAAATAAAAACTTTGTAAATCGAAGAAAATAGAAAATTTGATTTACAAAATTTAAGTGACCGATTAAAGAAGAGTTTTCCCCCCCCCCGATTAATACAAATTTATTGACAGTAAAAGTGAGTCTCATTGAAAAGTTCTAGAATAATCGCTATAACGTATAGTTTTAATCAATTTCTTAAATTGTTTTCTTGTATATTAATAAAAGCGTTGTATGGAGATTTATAACCGCATTACCTTTTTTATATTTTTTTTCTATCAGGATGGCCGAGCGAAATGTAAAAGGAAAAAGTGTCCCAAGGAAACTTGTCCGGTGAAAGTTCCTGGTGATGATGGTTGCTGTGAAAAATGCATTGATGTTTGTAAGTATCTATTTTCACACAATTCTTTTATTCTTGATGGTTAAGAATCGTTATGGTACTTCTCTACTATCCCGTCATTTAATACTTTTCAAAACAAAAAACTATCGACAAACTGTAAGATTAAACGCCAAAAATCCAGTCCCATTTACTTGATGTCAGAAGCATTATACGTGTTTGTTATGTCATCAAGTGGTTTTTAATTCGGTATTTGCGTGTATTTTTCATTATGTTTTACTGATTTATTAGTTATTTCATTAATTAAAATAACAATTGTATCCTTAAATTCTTATATTTTATTTATTTATTTATTTTGATATTCCAATGGCAACGTTCTCCCGTTTATTTGGCGTTACAGTTTGGCGATAGTTTTTTGTTATGAAAAGTGGTTGACGGGATAATAGAGGAGTACCAAAGTTACTTTATAAACTTTTACTTCGACATTTGTAAAAGCGATTCTAAGAAAAAAAAAATATCTCCATTCAATTTGGGTTGGCAAGTTTTTGCCAAGGGTGGAAAAAGTTGGTAAAAACTGTCCCGGCAAAAATGTATATTAAAAATAATCCACCTTTTAGAGAAAAATGTATATGTTTTATTTATGGGAAAGTAATTGAGTTATTTTATTTGAACTCCAACAATATGTAACTTTGAATTTTTTAACTTAGAACATTGAATGCATCATTCAAACAATAATCTAAATGCAAATAAGTATGCATTGTTTTTAGTAAAATATTTTTTAGTTTATGCTATGGATGCACAGGTTGGGAAAGGGGAGAGTAAATAACATTCCCTTGTTTTGGTTTAAACAGTCATAATTATTGAACAGCTAATTTTTATGCTTCAGTTAATCGTTAACTAAGTCTTAACAAATATTACCCACTTTGCTGTGCTATCAGAAAAATAGTAATTTGAAGATACAAAGTGTAATTATTATGTAATTCCCCCTCTCTCTCATGTATATAAATAGGTTTTATATGGCTTTATGTTTTTATAAAAATAATATTTTTGTATAATAATATTTTTATATGAACATAAAACTTATGCTAAAATGACCGCTAAACTCTATTTTCTAGATTGATTTAATATTATTGGTATAGTTAAATATCTTCATTATTTTGTAATGACCAATTTATTATTTTTTTCAAATTTTGTCCTATTTTTCAAACTTAATTGAATTTTTTAAATAGTTTCTGTCAATGAATTTATATATCATTAATTCATTCGATGAAATAGAGTTTAAAGGTAATTTTAGCATAAGTTTTATGTACATATATTCATTCTAAGTTAAGTTATCGTGCGTGCCTTGTGAAAAAATGTTGCAATACTAACTGAATTTTTTAAAACTATTATATTATATTATAAGTGGTTAATTTTACATTTTATAAAGCCTGAAGTATGGCTTAAATATATTACAAAGGTTTATGTAATTTCACTAAGTATTTAAAAATTTATGAGAACTTGAAACCACATCAGTTTTCACTGGCGGTAGAAAGATTTCAAGAGGTATGAGACCCCCTTAAAGGGTTACCCGTATAAAGTTTAATTGTAAAAGTTATTAGAGGTTCCGATAAAGGAACTACTACTCTCTGGATAATATTGTTGTTAAAAATTGGTTCACATTTGATGAAGATTGGTTGAGATTTGTTCGAGTTGTCGTGATCACCGACTATAAAAACATGGTTTTGAGATAATCACATTTAAATATTCAAGTTAGGATTTATATATGATAGAACAGTATAAATTAAAGCTGCGTAACTTTCTTAATTTTTATCAGATTTAGTAGAAAATGTTACTCAATGTTCTTTACTAATTGTACTTACACAATTTTTTTTTTTAAGTTTGCAAGTAGATATAACCCCTTAAGTTATTCATTCATCCCACAGTATGTTTTTATTTGATCATCCAAAATGTAATACTCAAAAATACTTAGTCATTCCTTTTATTTTTCTTCCAGCTAGCGAATCATCTTCAAACAGGTCGTCAGAAGGACAGGGTAAAGGGAAAAAACGCAGGAAAGACAGAGAAAGGAGACATAGAAAAATCCGGCAGCCTAAGGAAAAGCAGCAGTGATGGACACGCGAAGAGAAACAACACTAACTCCGACCAATGAAGATATAGAGGCGATCCAATTCGCCATTGTTTAGAATGACTGCAAACCTGCAATCATTTGGCCTGCTTTATCCATCCTTGGCTTCGGGCCACGCAGAGAGAAAAAAAATAATTGAGTCATTTGGTGTATTTTCGATTCTTTTTCTCATTTTTTTAGTCGAGTTAGCGACATTTTCGTTCTTTAATGCGCTTTGAAGTCCATCGAACTGTGTGAATATTTTTTTTTAATGTTGTGACATCATGCTGGTGCTCTGTACATAACTACATTTTATTTGTGAAATACAAAAGACATGTTAAAGGCATGCTGAGAAGGCATGCTTGAATTCCCGGTGGGGTGGCCAGATGTGATGGAAGGACTTGTCATTTTTAAATCATTCTATTTATTGACTCTTTGTTAGAAGTGTTTTGCATCTAATTAGAATGTCTTCAGGACAAGACAGATTGTATTATATGAAAAAAAAGGACCACGTTTGATTTCTGTTTGTATAGCTGTAATTTTTTATCAAGTAGATAGTTGTGCCCATCTATAAATTTTGAATTCTACAAATTAATTACAGCAAACTACTTTTTTTTAAAAAAATAATAATGGTGAAAATTGTTATTTCTTTAATATTAACACAAGCAATATATATTTTTTTTTAGTACCATTAAGTTGCATTATCTGTGAACAAACTTTTTTTAATTTTGGCATTTGAAATGTAGATTAGCAATTTTTTGCGGTTTCAAGATAGAACTTGAAGATTATTTTATCAAGTAAAAATTAATTTTTTGAACATTAATGGTGAATTATCAAGCTTTATTATGGAACAATCGCCAGACAATCTTCCTGGTACATGCTATCGATTGGTCTGCATGCTTACATTTGTCTGTCCAGTGGTATTTTTACTAACAAAATGGTACTGCTTATATTAAAACGTTTTACATATAAAATTAATAATATTTTCAAAACTGCAACCTTCTCTGGCTAAGTTGTGGTTTAGTCTGCTAATTTTTAAGTGATAGAAGCCATGGTGCCATCAAGAAGTTGAAGAATTCCTGCAACATAACCAACATGAATCGTATGAAAGACATTCAAAAGTTGTGTCTCTGAATTAGAATTATTTCCTGAAACTCAGTATTATAGTGGAAATCCAGATTTTTTTCATAGTTTGTAAAGTGATTGTTTATAGATATCAGTAGAAGAATATTTATGTTATGATATATTTTTTTAAACAGAACAGTGAACAATGAAGTTCATTTTAATATCTTGCATGTAAAATGTAAAACTATTCCAAAACTACAATTCTCTACAGTAAAGGTTGTGTTTTAGTCTACTAATTTTTAAGCAATAAAAATCATGATGCAATCAAAAAATGGAAGAATTCCTGAAGCATAACCAACATGAATCGCATAGCAGCCATTAAAATGCGTGTCTCTGAATTAGAATGATATTCTAAAATTCAGATTTTTTGTAAAGTGATTGTTTTTCTATCTGCACATAGAAGAATGTTTATGCCATGGTATTTTTTTTAAACAGAACAGTGAAGTTTATTTTAACATCTTGCACGTAAAATGTAAAATTATTCCAAAACTACAACTTTCTACAGTGAAAGTTGTATTTAAGCCTGTTACTCTTCTGATATAAGCCATGAAGCCATTAGAAAGTTTAAAAGTTCCTGCATCACAACCAACATGAATCGTTACAACAGCCATTAAAATTTTGTCTCCTAATTGGCTTTTTTTTATAAAAAAAAAATTCAGTATTACAGTAGAAAATAAGATTTTTTTTTTAATTATTTTGTAAAGTGTCTTTTTATGTATATGTAGTGTAGTTTTACAGTGTAAAATTTTCTAAATCATCCTTTTTTTTTGTTGTTGTTGAAAGTGCTTTTTACAATTTCTACTTTGCAAGACTGATTGTATGTATGGATACTCATTTTATGTTTTTAGAGAAGAGACAATGGTGAATGTGTTAAGTTTGTTTCTACTTATTAAATGTGCTTGGTTTCCGGCATTTGTGATTCCAACGAGCTTTCGATGTTACTTTTTGGATAGTGAAATACGACGATGAGTGACTAAAACTTTATTTTTAAAGACATGGCCACCCCTTTTAGACTGTGAGAAATACTTGGTTATGTTGTAAAGTTCATTTTTTAAATGTGCTGTGTTGTACAATTCGTTGCATTTTTTAATATGGACCATAAACATTGCTATTAGTGCCATTTCATGTGATGTGTGCTTCATCATCCATCTGTTTCATCATTCTTAATGAAAAGTTGTTATGATTCATTATTGATCTTTATTACATTATTTCTAGTCTTAAGATCAATATCAAATAGTTGTAGTGTAATATCAGTGTTTCTCAAACAGATTTCGTAAAGAAGATCAATATCAATTAGTTGTAGTGATATCAGTGTTTTTCAAACAGCTTTCGTAAAGAAGATCAGTATCGTTTAGTTGTAGTAGTGTAATATCAGTGTTTCTCAAACAGCTATAATGTTAAATTTTGTGAATTTTTTATTATGTAATTAGTATTTTAAAAATTAATAATTTAAAAGTATCTGTTTTTAAATGATTATTTTTTATGTTAGTTATTTTTAAATTTAAACATTATTCATAAATTATTAAAGAAATACATTGCTTAGAAAAGCCCTAAACGATGTATGTGAATTAATATAAGCTTTTGAAAAATAAAATAATACTAATAATGATGAAGCAGTTTTATAATGTGTGTAGGTGTTGCCAGATTGGGGCAATATTTTATTCAAAATGTATACCAATTTTTCCTATGTAGTGCACTTAGCATTGTTTAATTGCATTGTTAACGGTATTAATTTCTGCGATTAAATAAGGCAAAAATTTCTTTTTTGTAAAAGTAGTAGATATTTTGAATAAAAATTTTCGCAATCTGGAAACACTATATTGCCAAAAAAAAAAAAAAATATATATATATATAGATAGATGTTTGACAGTTTCAATATAACTTAGGATTTGTATTTATTATTTAACTTGTTTAAATGTATTATACGAGGTGAAAAATATATATATAGTTTATTAATCAAATTTGAATACACTTCGACCTTTTTTATAGCAATTTAATTTTTTTTTCTTTTCTTTTCTTTTCTTTCTTTTTCTTTCTTTTTGTGTTTTTTTTTTTTTTTTTTTTTTTTTTTTTTTTTTTTTTAAGATTGTTTTGATAAGAAGAGTTCAAAACACTTGCTTGATTATTTTTTTATGTTTTATTTTATTATTCTAATATTAATATCTGTATAAACTATGATTATGTTGTTATCGCTTCTTATTAAAAAAAAATCGTACTGATTTTTTTAAAAAAATGTCAGAATACATTAAAGTTTGTCAAACAACATGTTTCTTTCTGATTCTGTGGTTATAACATATTTAAATAATGTTCAAAAGAAAATCAAACAGAAAGGCAGTAAATATAGGTCTTAACTTATATCAAAACAACCAAAATATCTTATAGAAAACAAAATGCCCTACCAGGAGTCAATCTAAACTCTCCTTTTTGACGATCCTTAATTTATTTTTTGGAAACTAGATTTAATTTCTATTTTTTTTTCTTTAAAAATAAGAAAATCGATTTTTAAAATTAATAACAATTTCAAAATTTCAAAATCGCTTCCAATATTCAATCGACAATTTTTAATAGTTTATCTTTCAATTTTTTAAAATGTTCATTTCAAAATTATTCAAAATATTTGATCAAGTATCAAAATCATTTATGTGATAAAAAATGGAAATTAATGCTTAACTAATTATTAAATTTTAAATTTTTGTTAAACTAATTCTATCATATTTTGAGTATTTTCATCAATTAATTACTTTAGTTTTAAAATGTGTGAATTTTATAATTAATTTATAAATCATCTATTTTTAAGTAATTAAAAAAAATTACATGAAAAAGTTATATAAGTTGTGTTTAAATTTAAGAATTATTCATAATATTAAAAAATATTTTTTAACACTAGAACGCCCGGAAATTTTACTCAAGTTTTATAAAAATATTTTACATCAGAATTTTTATTTTAAACTATTTAACTAATTTATTTAACTTATTTTTGTGTGGTTTATATTTCACTTTTTTATGAACAAATTTCTGATTCAAATCAAAATATATTTATTTGGTAGCGGTCAAAGTGGCTATGGTCGTTCTAGTGTTAAACATATTTTAAATATAGTGTTAATAGTTTTCAATTTGTTTATTAAATAATTAATAATTTTTTCAAATTAAATAACGTAAAATTATCTGTTTTTAAATGATTATTTTTTATATGTTATCTGTTTTTTAAACATTACTCATAAATCATTACAAAAAATTACATTGCTTAGAAAAACTCTAAATTAGTTGTAAAGATATGTGTGAATTAATATAAGCTTTTGAAAAAAAAAAAAAATACAATTTTATAATGTGTGTAAGTTTATAAAAATAATACAATTTTACTAGATGTAAAACTTAATTTAAATCAACTGCACTTAAAAAATGGTGTATGATAATTAAAACAGATTTGTATTGTCATATAACTATTATTTATATTGTTAACATACATATATTGTGCCAAATTTTGTGAAACACTGATAGAAAATGATGTATGGTGAATTTAAAACACTTGTTTTCTTAAATTAAACTGTACTGTAAGGTATGTGAACTTTTCGTCTCTGTTTGTTACTGCACTTTTGAAAAGGGGTAGTTTTACATTTATTACGAAGCTCTATTTTCAGTAGAAAAAGATTCAATTGCATACTAATTATTTGCCAAAATTTATTGATATGTGGCATTTATTTACATTTCAGGGACCGCAGCCTCTTATATTTTCAGCACTATTATATTTCAATACAGTATCTTTGTGGTAGATTACTTTAATGTCTACAATAGACATCTACATTTTAAAAAATATATAGATGTTTCTTATTCTAGGGGAGGGGGGGGGGGATATAACCACGAACGAAAAAGTACAATAACTTCTTCCGAGTTACATACGATTCCAAAAGGGTACCTTTAGAAACCCCAGAAACTAATATATTTTCGAGATTTAAAGTAACGTTTATAAAAAACAAAGTTTCTTTTGCTGCCACTTATTTTCGGAAACGTTTCCGAGCAGTTTTCATCGTGTGTTAATCAGTTTTATCAAAACGGAATATAGGTTTTTCGCATACTATCCATTCTCAAGTAAACATTTTCATGTTCAACAAATATGTTTTACAGACAAACATGATGCATTAACAGCATTAAAATATTAACAGTATTTTGTTACTATTGCATGTATAAACTGAATCACGCAGCTGAATATGTTAATTGAGAATGCATAGCATCTTAAAAACCGATATTCCAGTTTGAGAAAACTGATTAATGCATTATAAAAACTACTCGGAAACGTTTCCGAAAATCAGTGGTAACAAAAATAACTTTTTTTTTTTTTTTTTTTTTAAATACAGGATTCTTTAAATCTCGAAAATGTATTGATTTTAAAGGTTTCTGAAGAGAACGGTTTTTGGAATCGTGGGTAACTCGGCAGAGGTTAATGCATATTTTCATTCGTGGTTATGTTAAATTTTCGTAGATTAAGAGATGCTTATCTTTTTTTATAGTGTACCATAAAGATTATTCCTTGGGAATAGTAGTAGGAAAAATATAGGACGCTGCGATCCCTGGTGTTTTTATTTGAATTACTATATATATATATTTAATTGTGTAACTTTTTGTTGGATTTTGTAAGAATATTGATGAAAAAGTTTAAAATTTTAAAGAAAATCAGAGTTTTAAAATATTAGCATGAGCTTAACTGAAATATTTTCCTGTGCGGTTTGAGTTAGTGCAGAACTTTTTTTTTCTTTCCTCCATAAAATTGCTTTGCTTTTTAAGTGAACATTTTCTCTTCATTTTTTTTTTCTTCATTTGTATATTGAGTTGTAAGTATTCATTGATTCGTGTGGAAGATTAAATTGTTTATGGAATTCTCAGGTATATTTTTAAAAACCACCGATTGTTTTACTTGGGTTGAACTGAAAGAAAAACTAAATTTTGCAAAATGTGAAATGTTGATATTGGTAAGAAAATTACGTGAATTTGTTGTAAACCCCTCCCCCCTACCCACACACAAATTCTGTGGCAAATTATCGCACAAAAATTATACCTTTAGCAGTCGGTTAGAAATGAAGTCTACTACTAAATGCATAGCTGCAAACCTGTACTATTTTTTTTTTTTTTTTTTTTTTTTTACAACTAAAATTTGATAGTAAATTTTGTCGAATTTAACGCTATCGAACGATTAAATAATGCAATAAGTTCTGTTAGATTTTAGTGGTAACAAAAAACCGTACGAGTTGTGGCAGCTGTTTAAATTGTATTCGTGAATTAAGCTTTAAGGGATTTCCACATATTACAATATGAGTTTACTTTTAAATTTTCACTAGAAACGCCAAATTTTGACTAAATATTTTAAAAATATGTCACGGATTCGATTTAAAACTAGCATTTTCCTTTTGTCTCGTGTGCAAAAACTTCTGTATAAAAGTTCTGATGCATTTGCAATAAAGCGACTTATTACAATATTGAATTTGTTTTTATTAAAAATTTTTGATACAAATGTTTGATAAATTTTGAGAGAACACCTGAAATCTACTCTATGTGAAATAGTTAATATTTCCGAAACTAAAGTAAATTGACGAATTAGAGAGTGTAGTATTTATTTATTGTGTCAAATTTAGAGTAAATTGGCAAATTAAAGTGTGTAGTATTTTTTTATTGTGTTAAATTTAGAGTAAATTGGCGAATTAGAGATTGTAGTATTTATTTATTGTGTCAAATTTAGAGTAAATTGGCGAATTAGAGAGTTTAGTATTTATTTATTGTGTCAAATTTAGCGTAAATTGGCGAATTAAAGAGTGTAGTATTTATTTATTGTGTCAAATTTAGAGTAAATTGGCGAATTAGAGAGTGTACTATTTATTTATTGCGTCAAATTTAGAGTAAATTGGCGAATTAAAGAGTGTAGTATTTATTTATTGTGTCAAATTTAGAGTAAATTAGCGAATTAGATAGTGTAGTATTTATTTATTGTGTCAAATTTAAAGTAAATTGGCGAATTAGAGAGTGTAGTATTTATTTATTGTGTCAAATTTAAAGTAAATTGGCGAATTAGAGAGTGTAGTATTTATTTATTGTGTCAAATTTAGAGTAATTGAAACAAAAAAAATGTTTTAAGTTTAATATGGAATTACCTCTAAGAAAATTTTAAAAACATCAAATAAAATCCTACTTTCCCCAATCGACTGATAAGGGTAAAATTTTTCTACTGTAATTTTTGGCGGAATTAATAGGACTGTCCCCCCCTCCCTCTTCTTTTTTTTTTATCCCAGGACTATACAGCAGATCGCCCAACTTTTACACAATTTTCGTAATTCCGTCGGAACCTGAAAAACAGAGAAATTTTAAATGATGGAAAAAAATAGTTTATCAAAATCATTTAAATTATTTGTACATAACACATTAAGATATCTGGTACAAAATTAATTAAAAGTCTATTTTTTAAAAAAAAAGCCTGTTATAATATTATTATTATATTTGCTCATTATAAAATTATGTAAATTTTTATACTTAACATTTCACTTTTGCAAAATGATGTATTTTGCTTTTGCAATTTTTAAAGATTAGTTTTAAAATTCATTTTTCATGAACTATGTTCGCTTTTGCATCGAAGAGTATGTGTTGAATGACGTCACAGTGACTTATATACTATACCTAAACATTCGGTAATTTTTTGAGCATATCAAACACTGTTCAGTTATTATATTTCATATTCTCATGTTCATTTATAAAAATGCATATAAATATGGATAGTTGTACTTAATAGTTATATTCAAGTTATTATTATTAAATAGTTAATAGTTGTATTCAAGTATTGAGTTTTAGTAGTTGTACTGTTCTATTTCTTTTAATCCTTCTAGTCAACTGTTTTTTCTCCAATATTGTTTATGTTTTTCAAAATTTTGAGTATTATTATAATGTAATGCTGTCTAGCCATGTTTCTTCTGTAATGTTGTAAATGTATTTTATCGTAAACTAAATTCCGATATATTTATTTGGAAATGTCGAAGGTATGTATAAAGCTATATCTGTATTATTTTATTTTCAACTTACATTAGGCTTAACCTCTTATTAACCCCTTGCTTGTGGGATCTATTTGAGAAAAACGTGCCAAAAATAGGAAAAAAAAATCTCTTTAAAAACAATGTAAAGAAACTTTTAACTTGCGAAAAATGTATATACCTGCCTGTAAAACATAATGTGGTTTGAATAAAATTTGGAAAGAACTGCAAAATTACAAAAATCCGATAAATGGCGCGAAACTGCCGGACATTTCGCGGGAAAGTACCGCCATCTATTGGGAAAATGGTAAATTAGATACAGTGTTGTTCTAAATGATGGACCCATTTTCAAAAAATTGTATTTATTAAAGTACAAATCCAAAATGAACAATCTTTATACCAATGAAAAGAGGAAGTTTCAAAGTTTTTTTAAGACATTATAAATGTTTAATCTGTCCACCTTTTGCTGCACGGCAAACATCTACGCGATAGCCAAACTCGTCCCACACACGAGAGAGCGTATCTGCTGTTACTGAGTGCACGGCTTTCAAAGCGGTGATGGTTCCAGAGGCAGCCGGTAGAGGTCGCGCGGCAATAGGCCGCGATTTCGTTTGACTGTGAGTCAGATGGCTACTGTGGAGCACAAGGTTTTCTGCGTTCTTGAGTTCGCAAGAAGTGAGTCGCAAATTGCAGTGCAGCGGTCATTTCGTCTTAAAAAAAACTTTGAAACTTCCTCTTTTCATTGGTATAAAGATTGTTCATTTTGGATTTGTACTTTAATAAATACAATTTTTTGAAAATGGGTCCATCATTTAGAATAACCCTGTATTATGCATTGGACGAACTGAGTTCGGGCTTCATGGAATTGAAACACAGATTTTCCTCTTGCCCGAACTCAGGTCGGGCATTCCAAAATTGGTGCATTTACACTACCCGAACTGAGTTCGGGTTTCACGGAATTGAAACACCTATTTTCCTCTTGCACAAACTCAGGTCGGGCATTCCAAAATTGGTGCATTTACACTACCCGAACTGAGTTCGGGTTTCACGGAATTGAAACATATTTCTCTCTTGCACGAACTCAGGTCGGGCATCAAAAATTGGTGCATTTACACTACCCGAACTGAGTTCGGGTTTCACGGAATTGAAACACCTGTTTCTCTCTTGCACGAACTCAGGTCGGGCATCAAAAATTGGTGCATTTACACTAACCGAACTGAGTTCGGGTTTCACGGAATTGAAACACCTATTTTCCTCTTGCACGAACTCAGGTCGGGCATTCCAAAATTGGTGCATGCTCATTACCCGAACTGTGTTCGGGCGTCACAGGCAATGGGTTAAACACTAGCAGACCTTCCCGACCCGGTCCGAGTATACCGAGAAAAAATAATTTTGGATCCCGAGCCCAATCTAATGAGAGAAAATCGGCCCGAGAAAGCCCAACATCTCTTTTATTAATATAGAAAGTTGAGAATTTTTTCGTAATTTTTATTCATAACATAACAGAATCTTTTTTTTTTAAATGATTGTTCCAATTATTCGGATTGTGTCCAGAAAATATCAATCCGGATAATTGGAGTTACACTGTACATGCTGGCTAGTATGCATTTGATTATTTATGTGATTTCTTAAAACGACATCCTTTTCTTATCAGTTAGACCGCAAATCCCCCTCTCTAATGTTAAACCTATGGGCTTGGAATGCATCCGTATTTTTCTAATTTCTCCACAGAAAATTAAAATGTTCAACCTTATTTTTTCTGTATGCTCTTCTTGAAGGCTGTTTCTTTCTTTTTTATTTGATAAAATATTTCTAAAATGAATATTTAGTTCTATTTCAAGTGTTAAAAATCTTATTTAGAGCTCGTCTGCTTCACTTAGATTTTAACACTTAAAATATAAAATTAAATATATATTTTAGAAACATTTTTCCAAATAAAAACAAAGAAACCGCCTTTAAGAAGAGCATACAGGAAAAAGAAGGTTGAACATTTTCATTTTCTAAGGAGAAAATTTTGAAAAATACGGATGCCTTCCATTCCCGTAGGTTTAACATTAGAGAGAGAAGGATCAGGGTCCATAAGCCGTGTTTTTGGCCCATGAAATAAGACTAAATAAGACTAAAATTCGATTTTGTTATACTGACTTAATTATTTCACTTTTTAATATTAGAAGGTTTATCCTGTCCGATTTCAACAATATTTTTTGCATTTTGTTCAGATTTATATAACTTACACAAGCTCGAAGTTCGTATTATTCGTAGTTGTTGATGAAAAATACGCAATTTCTCCCAATTTTACCTCAATTTTTAATATATTTTTTAATATTTTACTAAGAGCGTAGCTTTGCAACACTTTTATTTTTACATATATTGTACATTTTGATGTATTTTATAATATATGTAAAGAAGAACGTGTTGCACGATTGCGCTCATATAAATAATTGAGGTAAAATTAGGAGAAATTGCGTATTTTTCATCAAAAACTACGAATAATACGAACTTAGAGCTTGTGTAAGTCATATAAATCCAAACAAAATGCAAAAACTATTGTTGAAATCGTACAGGATAAACCTTCTAATATTAAAATGTGAAATAATTAAGTCAGTATAACAAAATCGAATTTTAGTCTGTTTCATGGGCCAAAAACGCAGCTTACGGATCCTGATCCTTTGCGGTCGGTCCGATGAGGAGGCTTAAGAATAATATTTCCATTATTGTTTGCACCCAAAATACGTACGTCTTTTGAAAGTTAGTATATACCAGTCACTATCAATTGATAAGTGGACAGCTGTAAAGAGTCTGTAAAATGAAGCGAGGATATTTGTCATTTTTTAGTTCCATCAATGTGATGTTGTATGTTACGTATTTGTCATGATGCGATCCATTTGCAAATGTTCATCGGCTGTCGTAGTAAAAAATGCCATGTTCACTTTTATTGTTATTCATGTCTCATGTATTATTTCTCATAATCAGAAAATTTCCTCGGAAAAACTTTTTCTTCACGTTCATTTCATCTCTTCATCCGATCATCTACTATCTCACAATGCCAAAATCATTCTGCTTGCGAATCTCCTGTATTATTGTATATGTATTGTACGCTGTAGATAGCTATTGAATTTAATAAATGCTTTTATGAGTTTAATTTCTATGTTTTTATTATTTTTCTTTACGTCATTAAGTGACTCATAAGTATGTCTTTGTGTTTCTTTCCGATGAATTCGAGTGGGAACTTGAGCGATGGGCATTGGTTTTAAAAAATAATATAGTCATCACTTCATTAATTGCCAAAATGTGTTAAGAGGCTACTTCACTCAGGCGAAAACACCCGCTCGCTAATGTTAATTCTGTGGGGGAAATAATCTACGATATCTCATTCGCATTTCAATATTTTTAAATGATTTTTTTTTTGCATTGGATAGCTGAGGTCGATCTCTATGCACGCTCCTTTGTACTTTTCCGACTTTTGTTGCATTTTTTTTTTTTTTTAATTGAGGCTACTTTTACTTTCGAAACCGGTTCCGAAAGTGAAAGTATCTTAATTAAAAAAACTTTTAATCAAATTCGAAAAAGTACAAAGGAGCGTGCATAGAGATTGACCTCAGCTATCCAATGCAAAAAAAAAAATCATTTAAAAATATTGAAATGCGAACGAGATATCGTAGATTATTTCCCCCATAGGATTAACATTAGCGAGCGGGTGTTTTCGCCTGAGTGAAGTAGCCTCGTAAAAACCATTAAAAAGTTAAAATATATATATATATATTAAAACTGTTTACATGTTTCGGCTTTACCGAAGCTTTTGCTTTCTTTTTTCAAGAAAAATGAGAATTTTCTATATCTACAGTGCAATGATTAGAAACGTCACCACTCAACGTTATACACTCATGTCCAAAATTAAGGTCACAAACATAAAATCTGTGAAAACTGATGAACTATTCACTGTGTTGCCACGAAATTTGGCACAGAGGTACACTGTTAAAAATAAATCCTCAAAATCACGGTAAAACTACTGGCAGCAAAGTAGCCGGACTTTTTCCGTTCCGTTAGTAGATTTTCCGTTTTGAAAGATAAAAGAAGGACAAACTCCGTTTGCAGAAGCGGTAACTTTCCGTTAACGATCTCAGAAATCACGGAAATATACCTGGCAGCACTGGCAGGAAAGGAAATTATCCGTAAAGAATACACTCGGCTTTTAAAAAATTACCTCTCTACATGTGCTGCCATCTGTCGACTATGACTATTGTGGGAGTATTTACGATCTGATATACTTGAAGAATATTTTCCGGCCGACATCGGGTTTGAACTAGGGATGACCACGTCTCGAGTCAAGTGTCTTGCCCGTTAGACCAGTGGGCGCTTGTTAGAGTAGCAGTTTTAAAGGATGATATGGGTTTTTTCAAAATGGCGGCTTAGAACTTGGAAGCTTGGTAATTTTGAAGTTAATAGCGGGGAGATTTCGTTATGAGATGATGTTCATGTTTTAAAATTGTAATATTAATAGAGGATAAAAATATGAATTATATATATTCTTAATTTGATTGTTAGATGTAAAATATGAATGTTATATTTTGAAATAAATTCGATAAAAAATGTTTGCTTTTTTGAGAAAATCGATTTTTTTTTCAACTATTATATATTTTTAAAATGTGTTCTCTTAGAATATATTTTCAGTGCGAGTGCTTTTTATTACTTTAAAAAATAAATTTCGAATAATTTTAAATGAATGAGGAAACTGTTATTATTATTTTTTTTTATTCGAAAGCATTATTATTATTATTTTTTTATTAAAATCGATTTTTTTTTTTTTACTTAATTTAACTTATTATATATTTTACTTAATGTATATTTTTTAATCTGTTTGTTTAGAATTTATTTTAAGTACAAATATTTTCTTATATCTTTAAAAAATAAATTGCAAATAATTTTAAAAGTAACAATTTTCCCAATCTTAATGGGAAAATTGTTACTTTTTTAAATTCCAAAGCACTATTTTGTTGTTTTAAATAAACTCGAAATTTTAATTTATTGAATTTTTAGTTTTTCTGTGCAGCAACATGTCAGTTAAAAAAATTTTTTTTTAAACATGCAGCAGATAACGGAATATCTCCGTTGGCCCCTTTCGTCTCCGTCCGTTCTGTTGTTTTCAGGAAATATGAGAAAATTTTCTGTTTTTTAACGGAAAATACCCTTTTATTGCGAAAAGAGACTTTTTCTGTGAAATTCAGGAAAAAAATACCCGTGAATTTCAGATTATTTTTAACAGTGTATATTACAATGGGAGAAAGAGTATAGCAGCATAACAATATGGAAAAGATTTTAATTGTGAATTAAGATACAGGGTATATTAAAAAGTGTTAAATCATTAATCAGAGATAAAGCATTTATCTCGGAAAAAGTATGTCTGATATGGAGTGTGTGACCACTGTGCACTGCTATACAAGCCTCACAACGAGCTCTCATACTGTTTATAAGGGTGTCAATAAATGTTTGTGGCAACAAAGCCATTCTTCCAAAAGCACGGCTTTTAACTCATGGCGGGTCCTAGGAGTGGGGTTACGCTGTGCAATGGCTCTTCCTAGACCATCCCAAACATGTTCAATAGAATTGAGGTCCAGAGACCTCGAGGGCCAATTCCTACGGCGAATATCCTCTTCTTCAAGAAAAACATCAACAATGTGAGCACTGCATTATCATCCATAAAAATGAAGCACCCTGGAACAACCTCACGTAGGCTTCAAGGACCTCATCCCTATAGTGACGGGCGTTGACAGTACCCGCATCGAAGATTTGTAGTGGGGTACTGCTGCCAAACATTATGCCGTCCCAGACAAGGATTCCTTTGCCACCAAACCTGTCGATTTATTTTACGCAGGAGGTATGATAGCGAGCTCCACGTTCTCTCCAGATGAAGATTCGACTAGAATCACTTTGCGTGGTGAATCCGGACTCATCACTGAAAAGAACACGCTCCTATTCTTACATTGTCCAAGACTGACGTCTTCGGCTCCACAGCAACTGGGGTCTCCTGTTCGATGCAGTGAAAGGAACACCCACGACTGGATGCTGGGCGTAAAGTTGGGAGTGTCCTCTCTACTAGACGTCTATATACTGTTTGCCTGGAAATTCTTATTGCAGAAGCAGCAGTAAGGTCACAAGAAAGCTGAGGAGTCGTTGCCTATGTCGTCGTGCGCTTAACGCCAAATATCTATTCTGTGCAGTTGTCTTTGCTCTGTGGTGGTCTTGTCTGGCCTTCCTGGTGACATTGGGATGGTCTAGGAAGAGCCATTGCACAGCGTAACCCCCTACCATAACCCGTCAGGAGTTAAAAGCCGCACTTTTGGAAGAGTGGATTTTGTTGCCACAAACATTTATTGACACCCTCATTAACAGTATGAGAGCTCGTTGTAAGGCTTGTATAGCAGTGCACAGTGGTCACACTCCATAGAAGACATACTTTTCCAGAGATAAATGCTTTATCTCTGATTCATGATTTAACACTTTTTAATATGCCCTGTATTTTAATTCACAATTAAAATCTTTTCCATATTGTTATGTTGCTATATTCTTTCTCCCATTCTAATATACCTCTGTGCCAAATTTTGTGGTAACACAGCGAATAATACATCAGCTTTCGCAGATTTTATGTGTGTGACCTTAATTTTGGACATGAGTGTATTTTATTATTACGTGAATTTTTGCGTTTCAAATGATTGCACTATAGATAGTAAAACTGTAGAAAATTCTGATTTGTCTTGAAAATAGCTTCAGTGAAGCCGAAACAGGTAGACAGTCTGTGTATAAAACTTTTTTACTGTTTTATTTAACACCTTTTAGCAATTAATAAAGTATATTACCTTTGGGTGTTCGGAATCGTTATATATTTAGATAGTCACATAAAAATATTTGATATTACATAGAAGCAAGATCCAGTTCCTTAGCCGAGCTTAGTTGAAATTGATAAGATATGTTTTGAATAAAATAACTCTAGAACTTAAAGAAAGAAAAACAAACTACATACGTATAAGGCGTTCAGAACCAACGTGGATAGAGTCCATTTTTCCGTCGCATGTGACAGGGAATCTTGTTATATTGGTAACAATTTCTTCGGTGGAGTAATAATACAAAGTCCAAGTTGAAAATGTGAGCAACAAATGGCTCTAGTCTCCTATGATTCTGAATGAAATGTGCGAGGGTTCCTTAACTTTACCTCCAAATATTTCTGGATAATGTTTCATGGACTTGATCCAATTTTATTTTGAACGTTTACAAGTGTATCTTAGTGTTTTGCATAAGATTTTTTCTCATCTGGATGGGGGCCTGTGCGCAGAGCATGAGGTTTTAAAAATTCCAGATAGTCACATAAAAATATTTAATATTAAAAAATGAAAAAATAAAATTTGATAATTTTTAAATA